>CAUYQG010235833.1:0-39915 GCA_963574415.1 Tarsius wallacei | reverse complement strand
AAAAAAAAAAAATTTTAGAGCATTTCCATTTTAATAATGAAATATGATATATAAAGATTAAGAAAACAATGAACATACTTTTTTCTAACAAGAGCATATAATGCCAGGTATTTCAGATTTTTGTCCCAAGAAGAGAGAAACATATATCAAAGTAAATCCCACTCAAGCCTCACTTGCTTTGGAGATTGACAATTTGGCTTCACTGGTGTGGATATTGTATAGTGCTTAACTTTCTTTGTTCAGTAATGGCAACAAAAATCCAGCTGCGTGTGCTTATGAAGAGGTTACAGCTGGGGAACAGGACACAATCTGGGATGCTAGATAGTAGCTCTTGCTTTGTGATGAAGAAAAGTTCAGGCTCCACCTTTGTGGTAAGCTCTGCCCCATCACTAAGTGACCTTTGAAAGAAAGCGTGGTGACTGCACTGTTGTAAAGAATTAGGAAAACAAAGACATAATAGAACCCTGAATTAAATGCTTAATATGATGTGGAAAGACAAAAAACCAGGGCAGGGTGGAAAAGCACGCAGATCTCTACATCTTTAGACCATTTGGACTTTATTTTGGCATGGGACTGGAGGGGACTGTTTTAGCTGCAGTGTAAAAAAGTGTCGGAGACAAAATACACCATGGATAACTGTGACAGAGGCTGTGCTTCCCTCGTGTTTATTACATTGTTTATGATGCAGTACACTTGTTTAAAGGTATGTGTCTCCTAAATTCTGAAACTGTGTAAATAAAGTGATTCATGTCAGTGCTGATGGCAGGTTAGGCCCACTTATGAAATTAATTGCAGGGGTTTGGAAAACGAGTTCCTTTTTAGCCTTATTATATTTCTGACATACATTTCATCTCCTTTTGTCCTTGGGGAAAGATATTAAAGTAGGACTAGGAGCATTAATGTAGAGTTTTCAGCAGCCGTGGTCATTGGGAAAATTGATATATTTCCCTAGTTATTTCTACTTTTGCAGCCTGAAGCTCTTCCATAGCTGATACATAAGAGAAACTTCTTAATTTTTATAACATTGTACATTTTTTTCTTCATATAGTGATTGTTGCTATAGGATCAAGGGAGCACTGTCTGTTATCTATTTATTAGCTTTGTGAAGCGAGTTCTTCATAGCATATGGAAGGTTCACTTGATAGCCATACTCTAGGATAAGACTTTCACTTTATGCCTTAAAACTGAAGCAGTCATATGAGCAGAAGTCCATGAGCCCAGTTCTACTGTGTACCCAGCATTCACATATAGTACCACATTTAATGATCATAACCATCCTGCATATGAAAAAGACTTTTCCCAATTTGGGGTAGGGCAAGGAAACAGCTGTCACAAGACATTTAGTCAGTCTGTAGTCACACAGCATCTAAGCGCCAAGCTAGGGTTTAAACCCTGAGCTTTCTGACTCCAGAATCTATTCAACTTCCACCTCTCAGTATGAATTATTCTAACTCCACACAGGAGATGCTATATAAATATGATGAAGAATTAAGCGAGGTTATCCATCTGCTTCTGTATAAGCAAAAATAGAAAAATATTTTTAGAAGTAGTCATTAGATATAGCAACGGAAGAAAATATCTCAGTTGAGAAATATGGATCTTAATAAACTAACTCAGCTAATCAACTAATAGTTATTAGCTCTGACTGTATGCCTGGCACTGGGATAGTTACAGGGAGTACAAAGGTGAAACCAAACAGATTTGACTGACAGATTAGACAGGCAAACACGCAATTTGAACTGTGTCAGGGCTTGGTGCTGAGACCTTACAATGAGAAATTTAATGTGATTAGGAAGGTGTGAAGTACTCCCTGAGGAGAAGACAGAATGGAGGAGAAGGAAGTAAGGATGCACAATAGAACATTCCAGGCAGAAGGAATTGCATAAGCAAGGGCCCTGTGATAGGAAGGAGCATGGCAGGTATAAGAAGTAGAAAAGGTAGTCAAACTTATTTATTATTTATATATGTGATATATTACTGAGACTTGAAGATGACTCAGAATCTATTCTGTCAATACTAAATTGGAATAAATTGGGAAAATAAATCTGCGTATGCCATGACGGTTTTTATCTAGTAGAAAAGAATGGCTGTTCTTGTATTACCCTTAGAAGGACGAGTCTTGCTATGTGACTTTGAAATGAATTCAGATTGTACTCATAGCTAGGAAAGTAGAGCAGTCCATAAAATACATGATAAGTTTAGAGAGAAGTGGAGTGAATTTGGGGACCAAGTATTCCTCAATTCATAAGACATCACACAGTCAAATGCCAGTAAGAATAATAATTTGGTTATATCTTTTGACATTCAGAATAGCTCTTAATGAAAAAAAGTAAAAATTTCACTTGTTCCTTCTTAACCAAAATATAATTGCACGCCTCAGTATGTCTTTCAAACACATCACAAAGTCGTTAAATGTACCTAGATACAACGTAATGAGCAAAGTTTTCCTCTTAAATAGATAATGAATCATTTAATTATTTGAACTAGTGATGCCAGGCTTGCAGCAACTGAGCTTATGTTCATTTTTGCTTCTTGCTAAATATCTAGTTTATATTTATTTAACAGTATTAATTCTTGTTGTGTGGTGCAGTGTGCTCAGTTTTCAGCTTTGAGTTTTTACAAAACACCGTGTGAGGATACTAGTGTTAGTGAAAATGTAAGTCAATGAAAAGGTTATTTGTGAGTATGAATAAAAAGAAAGCAGCATTCTTTCTTTGCAAACTGACATCACATATTTTAATGTTTTATCATTATTCATAGGCTGTTTTTATTTAAGTGACTGCATTGTACTTGTTGTAGCAAAATACATGCTTTGCAAAGATAAGTTTAGCAGAAGAGAATTAATTTCTTCCCACATCTTCTAATGTGGCATGGCAGTCTTACTCTAAGATCAAAACACATAGCTGAAGGTTATGTTTAACTTCGAAATCAAAGTGTTGTGGGAAGATGATTGAAATCTGATGATGACTCAGATCCACTTGATATGTGGTTTTCTTCCTACAGAAACCTTATGGTAGAATGTCATTTCCATGAGAGAAAGAACCTAATAGTGATGAGATTAAATAGTTTCACTACAGACGGAAAGTTGATGTTATTTACTTTGGTTTCTAATTTGAATTAAAAAAAAAAAAAACTCTTCAGAGCCTCAGTAACCATAAGAATCCTTGTCCCCTCACTATACGTCTTTTTAAAAAATTCAGGAGCAGACAAGGCACGGTGGCTCATGGCTACAATCTAAGCACTTTGGGAGGCTGAGATGGGAGAATTGCTTGAGCCCAGAAGTTCCATCTCAGCCTGGACAACATAGTGAGACCTTGTCTCTACAAAAAAAAAAATAAGCTGGTCTTGGAGGCCTGTGCCTGTAGTCCCAGCTACTCAGGAGGCTGAGACTGGAGGATTACTTGAGCCCAGGGGTTTGAGGCTGTGGTGAGCTGTGGTCATGCCACGGCAAGCCAGTCTGGACAACAGAGTGAGACCCGGCTCAATAATAATAATAATAATAATAATAATAATAATAATAATGCAGTGCAAACAAATGAACAATGCATTTTACCAAGTATTAACTTTTTGACAGTTTTCAAGATTCTTTTTTTCTAACCAAAAGTTATTATTTATCCATTGTGCCTCTTTGCTTTTATAAAATTTCTAACTTGCCTCAAAGGGTAAATTCAGATGATATGGCTGCATTAACTGTATAAGCTGACTTTTGTAGGGCATAGTAGACAGTACTCGAGATCCATCTGCTACTTCACCAAGTAAACTTGTGTCTGTTTTCTTATTTTTATTTCTTAAAGAAGTTATAATCAAACAGTAACCTAGAGCTGAACTGGATTTTTCTCAGGTGTTTCAAAGACGAAAATTTAAAATCACGCCCAAGTCTTGTCTCCCTCATTGTCCCTTATCTGAACCTCTCCCAGGCCCTGTGTGTGGGGTGTGCAGCTCAGCCTCTCAGACGGTTCTGCTCAGAGAAGGAAGTGGAGAGTTTTGGTTCCCATTTTGCACTTCTGGAACAGTTTAAGGAAGGAAGCACCTTTACACCTTTTATTGTTCGTGGTTGCTGACATCATATCCTTCCCTGACCAGTCTGTGTGCGTGTTTCCTGCCATTCTGTCAAGACTCTTCTGGGCTACTGGGAGGGATTTGTAGGAGGGAAGGAGGGAGGAAGAGGGCAAGAAGAAGGGAGGGAGGGAAGAGGGGAGGGGAGAGGGAGGCATGTGTCACTCAAGAGAGCTTGTTTGTAAATGAGGGAGCCCTGTGGGGGAATGAACTTTAGCATCTGTTCAGAAGCAGTTCTTCACTCGGGTCTCAAACCCCTTAACCTTCATCTGTCTGCCTATGCCACACTCCAAGCGAACAGAAGCCCGCCTTAATGAAGTTCCCCTTTTTAGTAAGCAGCTCGTTTTATTTTTCTTTTATTTAGGTTGGTAAAAAGAAAAAAATGCGGAAGACTGTAACTCTATAGAGTGTAACTATAATAGACCATTTCTTTTTTAATTACTGATTGTTTATATATAACTCTTGTCATTTTCCAAGATTGCTTCTTTCATGTGGAAAAAAGTTGTGGCAGGACTGCTGGAGTTACTTTAAGCTTAGGGTTGGCTGTACATCATGAAAGTACTCAGTACAACATGAAATCTCCTACGTGTGGTATAGCTGTGCCGTTCTTTTTCTCATATACATACAGCACAGTGCTGCAGATTACCAAAGTTAGATAATCTCTTTCTCTGCCCGCCTAGGCCTCCTGCAAATTAATACTTGAAACTGGCCTGACCATACAGTTTTTGCCAGAAAGTCAGGTTAGAGAAATTGTTATGAGAAGAAAACAACTTGTGAGCTACAGTTGACCTTCCTAATTCTTTGGATGTTTTCTGACAGCCTTGAATTGTGGTGACCCGTAATCAAACGTTTTAAGCCACATGTCTCAACACACTTTACTCCATGAACAATTCCCAGTGGCATCATTACCACATGTCCCCTGCATGTGTACTTCATACAAATGTCACATTTTAGAAATGTTCAGAAGGCAATGTCTCAAGAAATATTTATACAGAAAACAAAACAATAGTTTAATCCTGTTGAATTAAACTACTGTTTAATTTAAACTGCAAAATAGCTTAATTCTGCTTCTCTCTACATTACTTTGCATATTTCAAAAAATATGTATTCAATGGCATTTTTATCAACACTTTTATATATATATATATGTGCACACATACGCTTATCTATTTGTATACACATACATACATTCTTTTTGGCAGAATATTTTCCATCATGTTTTAAAATTTTTTTTTAAAGTCCTTGTTCTGCTGTTTTGAAAAATCGTCTTGTTCCAAAGTTGTGAAATACGGGGTGGTGATAAGGAGGAACTCTCCTCTGTCTGGCTCATCAGAAACTCTGTCTTTCTGAGGAGACTTTTCTCCAAGGCTGTTTCTCTGCTTATTTGGTGATTTGCATTTGGAAATCAGGGTCTGTAGACGTCCTCGTCTCCTCTGCCTTGTCACCACACTCTAATCTGTTCAACCTGACCTTCCACCTTCAAGTGAATAAGCGCTTAGGCAGGCAGAGTCCTGTAAGCCGATAGTGCCACTGGCCCCAGCTACATGAAAGGAGAGGAAGTTGTCCTATATGCGTTGGCTGGGGATTCATGGATGGGGCTTGCTGTGATAGAGAAAGCCTGTTTGTCTCTCTGGGGTCTTGCACATGCATGGGAAATGCCATTCTAACGTGCTGCTTGCTTCTAAGGTAAGACTATAGGAAGCGCAGGAAACTTGCCCAGTTGAGTGATAGTTAAGATCGTTTCTATAAATAGATGAACAGTGTTTGGCAATATCAAATATACGATCCAATTGTGCTTTGTGAGTTTTCCTGTTTTAATATGAGTTTGATACGTCTTATGGTAGTTTTTTCATGCATGTTTGTCAAATGTGTGTTATTTCTATAACTCTTGAAAACTTCTGAACTACTTACACTTAAAAATATAGCTGGAGTAATAGTTTTTTTTATGAGCACTGTATGGTCATGATGTTACTCAACTCAGAGATTCTGAGAGGCTGGACTGAGCTGCAGTTATGTAGAAAGGTGCGGGGCAAAAGAGAATGGATAGTCTTAGTATTTAAGCAGCGCTTAATCCACCGGAACTAATTATATCATAATAGCTTTTGCAATTAGATAATCGCCGAAAACTTCAATTAAAAAAAATTTACTCAACGTGATAAAGAATTTTAAAATTAAATTAAAGAAATCAAAAGACAGCTGATGATCAGACGGCGTATATAACAGCCTTCCTGTTCCAAGAACTTTGAATTGGAGCCAAATAATCTATTAAATGGCCAGGACGTTGGCTTAACGTTACATAATACATGTGGGAATTTATCAGGTCCGTTGTCAGACACCAACTAAAATAAACAGGGAAATTCTGCACAGCCTGTAAAGTAGTTGCGTTCATTGACATAAGAGGGGCCAAAATAATTGAAGCTGTGGCTTGCAAATGAAGAAACGATTGTGTGGAATGCCTTCTTGTTAACATTCACGTTTCACAGCAATTTGCTTGCATTATGTTCAAATATTTTCAGATATGATTTAAAACCAAGTAAAATACATACTTTTAAAATTCTGGGTTCCTTGTTTATCTCATGTTATTGATGAGCATTTCTTTATTTTAATTCACGACCTGGAGTGCTCCAGTATATAAGATCAAGCTTCTGTAATGTTCTTACTCCCCAATGAAATATGATGTGTATTTTTTTAATATTTAAATGTAGAAGACTGATGGCTTGTCATAAAAATATGATTATTTTATAAACATATTTATAAACATAGAATAATAATCTTAATTTTGCACCATTTCTTTTCTCTCAGTGATTATCTTTTTTCATTCTTGTCTTCAAGATATAGTTTAGGGGCTTTCAAAAAGAAAAGTTCTCACTGCTGATAGATGCTTGTAATGTAAGATTAAATAATCCCATATATTTTTACTGTGTTTTTATAGCAGTGATTTTTTAAAAATAAGATTAAAGGATTTAGATTTAAATTAGTTGACATTTACATACACCAAATAGCACTTTCATAATCGTCCATCCTATTTGCATAACGAGGGACGTTATCACCTCTGCTGTCAAAACAGGAGATTGTTTTCCCTTCAGAAATGAATTAGCTGTCCTACTTAACATCCACAGGTACATAAAGGTTCATTAACTCTCTGATTTAGGTAATTTTTCATAACAGAAGGGTGAAATTGTCACCTAATTTTATTTAAAAATATTAAAAAACTTTTTACAAAAAATACATTTCAAGTGTTGGGTTTTAAATCATAGTTTTTTCTCATGTAACTGACTTATTAAATTACTTATGAGATTATTTTAATTATAAAACACAAACCATCTCTACTTGATATGCTCCTGCCTGTGGTATACTTTGTACTTTTAATAAATGGTTATTTTCATTTATTTTATTGTTTTACTCCCATATAGTTTATTTCTTTATAAAATTAGGATATTATGGTTCTTAGGACACTGGCTTGCTGTGAGAGTGGTATTTAATTTTTCTTTTTTGTTCAGCAGGAACGAATGCAGGAATTTGGGAACTGAGCTGTGCAAGTGCTGAAGAAGGAGATTTGCTTGGAGGAAACAGGAAAGAGAAAGAAAGGGAAGGAAAAAATACATAATTTCAGGGACGAGAGAGAGAAGAAAAACGGGGACTATGGGGAGAAAAAAGATTCAGATTACGAGGATTATGGATGAACGTAACAGACAGGTGAGTGGGTCAGTTTTTTCTGTGTCGTTATTTACATGGACAGTTTATTACATTTTCTCCAGATGTGTGAAGGATCCTGAAAACATTTTGAATCTGTAAACATCTATGAAGAGAAGTTTTGGTGAATTCAGTAAGACCAGTTTAAGTGCTAATTGTCTCTTATGTGTAAAGGGAAAGAAAATCACTCTATCTGTTTAGAAATAGAATATACACATTCGTGCTTATTCCCTTTTTACTTCAAGATGAATTTTTAGTGGAATCTGTACTCGTGTAACATGAATAGCTTGATAATTAAGAGTTAATAAGCATAACATTGCTACGTTGCACGCATCAGTAAACAAAGATATTCTTATATTCGTGGGAACTAGACCTTTTGTGGTCATTCATTTAAAGGTTTATAACATGGGCTAAATATCTTGTAAAAAAATGCTTTTGTTTTATTCACAGTAAAAGAGACTTTGAAATACATGCAAAGCATTTTAACATTGCGCTGGCAACCAAGAAACCACCCACACAGATATTAATAACTTAAGACATATAGGCAAAAACTATCAGTTAATTCATACCATTTTCTTTAAATCTGAATTGGATAAACATAGAGGCAGATGGCGTTATAATTTTTTTCCTAGAACCCCAATGATAATGTCTGTGGGATATAATTAATCTATTCTGAAGACTTTATACATCCACATGCTCAATTCAGCATTAAAGATTTGTGTATCATGAATGCCTGTGACTTGACTCAAAATTTTTTTTTTTTTACACTTGGGGAGGATAGATTTAATTAAGCTATACTGTGTAAGGATAGCTCAGTGGTTTGTACACATTCTAATGCTAAGTATCTTTTAATGGTCTCAACGAGAAATTCTAATGCTGCTGGATCCTGACCATTGTATCACGGTTTTGGAAGCTTCAGAGCAGATGCGACTTGGCTATGGGACTGAAGAGTGTTCAGCCTGTTGCCCAGTTATCCTGAAGAGAGCTAAAACAACAACCTTAAGGAAGGCCCACCAAGCTATTCTTTCCCCAAAAATAAAGACACTCATCTCCCCTGTTGTCCTTGCTTATCTTTTTGAGACTAGAACTGATTTGTTTTTTACATTGAATGTTGTTATTATATCGACACTTTTCTATTAATTATAATTTACACATTTGATTAAATGTGCAAACTATAATGAATAAAAATAGTTCTTTATGCCATCAAAGGCAGTATGCCCAAAAAATTAGAGCAGCTTTTAGGCTTTCAAGTATATACTCCTTTTAAGTATTATATATTTTAAGGTAAACATGACTTGAACTATTTTTGTCTGAGCGAGGCTAAGATTTATCATGGATTCCTTTAATGTTTTCATACACATTATTTATCCCTATGGTTCTAGCCAAAAAGCAATAATGCTGTCAATACAAAGCCACTTTTTTAATTGGCTTATAGTTTGAAATTGAAATTAAGATTGAAATATTGAACACCGTATATCATTGACTGTTTAAAACTTGTTGTTTTGACTAGAACCTACTTGGGTACAGTAAAAAAGTATATGAATTAGCATTTACACTTCATTAATAATAGCAGGTAATTTTTAAGTTCATTAGATTCATTGTATTTTCTTTTGCTTATAAAGATAGAAAAAAAATTTTGCAGGTTGAATTCATGAGTTTTCATAAAACTCACACAGGGATGCAAAGTTTTGTTTATTTTTATGAGTATATAATAGGTATATATAATTATAGAGTACATGTGATTTTTTGATACAGGTATGCAATGTGTAGTGATCAAATTAGGATATCCATCACCTTAAGCATTTATCATTTCTTTGTGTTAGAAATATTTCAGTTCTACTCTTCTAGTTATTTTTAAATATATAATAAATTCTTGTTAGTTATGTCACCTTATTGTGCTACCAAATACTCAGTTTTATTCATTCTATCTAGCTGTATTTTTGTACCCATTCACCGCTACCTTTCTCAGCCTCTAGTACCTATTATCAGTCTTCTCTCTATCTCCATGAGTTCAATTGCTTAAATTTTTAGCTCCCACATATGAGTGAGAACATGCAAAATGTGTTCTTCTGTTCCTGGCTTATTTCACTTAATATAATGTCCTCCAGCTCCATCCATGTTGCTGTAAATGACAGACTATCTAGTGATACAGAAATTTAACACCATACTTTTGAACTAATGATTGAACATCTTTTCTTAATTTAAACGTAGGTTTCATCCACAATTGCTGTTACTCTCATTCATATTAGAAGTCGTAAAATTATTTAAATTCAGCCTAGTTTGACTTCTTTTTAATTCTGAAAATCGATTTCTTGATTTTATTCTGTAGAATTTAAGATCTATTTCTTCTTTTCTCCAGTCTTTGTATCAGTCAGCCCATTAGTTCAGCACTTTTAAATGGAATTAAACCTGCCATGTCCATACATATATTTTTTTCAGTGACTGTTTTAGAGGGTCATTGACAGTTTAAAGCATCTTACATGTAAATGTCTGTCGTGCGTATTGCTCACCTACTATGAAAGTGGTCATAAAAGTCACTTGAGAGAGAGTCTAAAATATTTAGGTCACTTCTAATAATCAAAACCAGCAAATCTGAAACAGCATAGCATACCAAATGTGTAGGCACCCCTAACCTGGGCTTCCTTTAATCTGTGTTCACATGTTAGAAACAGAAATGTTAGCTGCTTTGCTAGTTTTGATACTACCTCTCTGTAGACTGTCCAGTAGAACCCCAGACAATAGCTCACTGTCATCTTTTCTTAAAAGTTGCCCAAGACTGCACTGCCATTGCACTTGTTTATTTAGCTATACACAGAACAAGATATGTTTTTACCAGAAAAAGAAATACTGAATTAAAGTGTGAAATGAAATATGACAGAGCTGATGTGATAAGTTGTATATCATTAAGAAATCAAACGGTTGTAGGACAGAACGACTGTTTACATTGAATTTTGCCTTTCCTTTAACTGTCTTTCAAATGGAGATAGGGGATAACTAAAATTCAGAAACCCAAATACATAAAATAGTTTAGGGGTATAATAAAGACTTTTGTATTTTAAAAAAATGTTTTCAGAATTTCCAAATTTATGAAAACCACTTCTTTCTTAATTTCTCTCTTTTTTTTTTTTGAGTTGAGTCTTACTCTGTGCAGCTTCGACCTGCTGGATTCAGGCAATCCTTCTGCTTCAGCCTTCCAAGTCACTGGGACTGCAGGCACGCTATACCACGCCCAGCTAATTTTTTTGATTTATTGTAGAGACGAGGTCTCACCAAGTTGCCCAGGCTGGTGTCAAACCCCTGGGCTCAGGCAATCTTAATGCTTCCGCCTCCGAAAGTGCTGGGATTACAGTCGCGAGCCATTATGCCAGACTCTTTCTTAATTTCTGACCTAAATAACATGGATTTCTTAAGCTAGTATATAAAAACAAAATTATGAATTGTCAATTTATCTTACAGAAGTTTTCAGACAACTTAATAAAAAGTAGCTACCAATTATGTGCCAAGAACTACATATATATTATTTCATTTGATCCTTATTAATCTCATTTTACAGCTGTATAATTCATTTCTGTGTGAAAATTACAAATATTACTAGACTGCAGTACGCTCGACACTAGGTATTCAGGGGTGAACAAGAATCCCATCCTGCTTACCAAGTCTGCTTTAGGGGTCATCAAACTTTTCCATAAAGGAGTAGATAGTAAGTATTTTTGTCCACACAGTGTTTGCCTCAACTACTCAGCTCTGCCCTAGTAGCGTGAAAGCCATACACCATAAGTAAATGAACAAGTGTGGCAGGATTCCAATAAAACTTCACTGACAAAAGGAGGGGTGGCTGGATTTCACTTGTAGACCAGGGTTGTGGACCCCTGGTGGGACGAAACAGGCACGAAATATGCAAATATGTAACAAAAGTTTCATTCATATGTGCTATGAATAGAAATATCAAAGTGCTATGGAAGAATAACAGGAGGTACTTTATTTATATCAGGGTCAGAGAAAAGCCCTTCTGAGGAAGTGCTAAAAGACGAGTCAAAGCTAGGCAGGTGACAGTATTCCAGAAGGATAGGTATCTGCAAGTTTCCATAAGACAGGACAGAGCTTGACAGAGGAGCCGAAGAAAGGTCCGTGGAACTTGAGCCTGTTGTATGACTTTAGAGAAATGAGAGAAAATACTGGATGCAAGGCAGGGCCCAGGTCGTGCAAAGCTTTGAAGGGCCTCTTAAATTCTAAGTAACTGGTCCAGGATCATTTAGTTAAAGCTAGGAAATGGCCAAGATCTGCCCAGATCTCTCATATTCAAAACAAAACATACCATGCTTTTAAAAATTATGTTATGTTGCAGCTAGTGTAATATAAAAGCTAAGAGCATGGTTTTATGTCATTACTTTTCTCAGTTACATCATACTGCATCCTGTGTAATCAAATGACTAAGAGCATGGTTTTTAGAGAGATGCAAACCTAGTTCTGGTACCAGTTCTGCCACTTAGTAGCTATGTGACCCTCTTGCAAGTTCCTTGACTCCCTTGCTCCTCCTCAGTTCCCTCAGGAGTGTAGGCGGATTAAAAAACAGTACCTACCCCACTAGGTCATTGAGAGAATTAAATGAGGTGATAGATGTGAAGCAACCTATCACATAATAAGTGTTCAATGAATTTGCCCTCTTAGTTTTTCCTTTTAAGACTCATGTTCTTTAAACTATTAGCTCAATTATGGGCAATGTGATTTCTTTCAAAACAACTCCTGCACCGTGTAGCACAGTAAGAAATGGTACCTAAACTTTTATTTCATGGGGGTTTTACCTTAAAAGGATATTGGGGTGATGGAAGAGTGGAACAGACTGGAGCAGGAGCACAAAGGAGCCTTCAGACCCTAACAAGGGACTAGAAGATCATGCCGGGCAGTTGCCAACTCTGCAGAGGTTGGTTTGTGGACAGGAAGGAAAGATCTCACAGGACACTTGTAGAGCAGGGAGTTGACAGGAATAAGGAGAAGTAGTTTCCTAAATTCTGTGATCATGGGACTTATTTTCACATGTATGCTACTGACCAAATTGTTTTTAACTACCTGTCACCATTTTTATCACTTCCAGCATTCAGCTTATGCTAACACTACAATTTCAGTCATTCCCCTCTGCATTTTTTTCTTTTCACCCGTGAAATACCTCCATCAATTAGGCAATTTTAACTTCTTTCACATGATATTAGTTTTTAATCATGCTTCTGAGTCAGATTTTATTTTTCTGTGACACGTTTATTGTATCTTATAATAGCGTATGTACACAAAGTTTTAAAAAAGAAACCAACAACAAACTGATTCTTAGGACAGATCAGTTTGGGGTTTTGTTTTTTGTTTAGTTTCCTTTGTTTTTTGTTTTTTAATAGAAAAATAATAATTGTACATATTCATAGGGTATATAGTGATGTTTCGATAATGTTTTGATACACATAACATATAGCGACCAGGGTAATTATCAAATTAGCACAATCACTATCTCAAACATTTATTATTTCTTTGTGTTGGAAATGTTCAATATTCTCCTTCTAGCTATTTGAAACTATATATTATAGTTAACTGTAGTCATCCTGCTGTCTTATAGAACACTAGAACTTATTCCTCCTGTCTAGTTGTAATTTTGTATCCTTTAACAATTTTTAAATAAGTTTTGCCCTTATATGACTCATTTTACAAACAATATATTTAGGAATATATTGTTATATTAAGAAGGAAGACATAATTATAAATAGGCATGCTTAGCCTAAACCTATCTATTTGTATGTTAGTATTTTTTAAAAATTTTCAGCTTTCCTCCTTTGAAAGGATAGAAGAGAGAAACCCAAATTTATTTGTGCAACTTCTTATAAAAAGACATTTAAATATTTCAATAACTGTAAGGAAAAAATAGTTGTTAAGTAACACAGTTAGGGCTTAAAATAGTAAGTTAAAGAAAAATATCTTTAAATGCCTTAAGTTTTCTTTTCTTCCTTGAGATCTGGCACACTATTAGTTTTTGCCAGCAAACAAAATTTCATGTAATTATCAGTGCAAATAACTAGAGCACAAATTAAAGACAATTAGCAACCTTCTCCTGTTAATAGGACAGAAGAATCCCCTTATGACTAAAAGAATTCAGAGTTCATAGCTGTTAAATTTTCTAACTTTTCCTCTTGTTATATCCTTATCTCAGATTCTTTATATGACTTATAAATTACATTAATGAGCTAGGAAAAAAAGCTGGAAAAATGTGTTCAGTGGAGATGCAGCTTCAGATCGTTTCCACAGATTGATTTTTAAACTAAATCTGGTATACTCTGCACTAAACTGAAAAAAAGATGTATAGATTCCCTCAGGTGGCTATTTAAAAAGAAAAAAAATGTACTTCTTACTTCCTGCTGTTTTCCCCCATTTTCAGTTCTTAGAATTCTAGCTGAAATTTCCAAGGAAATTTTAATGTTACTTTCATTCAGGGTGATATTCAGAATATTAATATATAAAAGGGTTCATTACAGTGCTAAATTTGGGAGGTACATCCTAGTAACCTAAGATAAAATTTGTTGAAATAGTGATATAAATTCACTCTTTAAATGTGAGTAACTGAATAATTGAGAAATGCAAATTAATTGCTTCAGAAAACAATTTTGCAAGGAATTGTGAACCATAAGTTGGAGAACAGCGTGATACAGTCCCACCGTTGAGTGGACTCCCTGGCGGTCGCCACAGACATAATTCCAGGCCTGTCAGTTTCTCCTTAAATTCCATGGAGGAATTATCTGTGTTAGTCAAGAAATACCCAGAACACATTTCAGATTTTAGGGGGAAAAAAGTTTTATCAGTGCTAAAATGTTGATTTTTTTTTCTATCTCTAAACCCAAAATAAGTCTGCAGATACCTCATAGTGTCTTTCGTAGTATCATTTTTTAACTGCTATCTCCCTCGCACTTGTATTAACAATTATACTAAGCTCATTTAATATAAATAAAATTGGGGTGTGTCACAGTAACATGCTAGGACATAGTACCTCTCAGAATTTGGATTATAGGCTATATTGATGCCTTCCAGGGCTACCTACTTAAAGAAAGATTCCCTGTGCATATAACTTATATCAGTCTTTTATTTATCTTAAAATCACCAAGGGAAACGTGTTTGATCAAAGAATTGGAACTACTGGTGATTGGAGAGCTTGGAAAAAGAAAAACAGACAGAAAAATGGCCTCAATTGTTCTTTCAAGAGTTTCCACATTAAAAAAAAAAAGCAGTAGCCAAAGTACTCAGGTGTGTGTTTAACAGTGGTGAGCTGAGCCATTCATTTCTATTTTATTCCCAGCAATTTGAAAGCCATTCACAAATAGTCTGCCCACTATGTAGTCAAATCATAGCGACAGACAGTGTACCACATACTCACTCCATATCCCATTCAGGGTAGAACATTTTATGTTTCTGTCAGCTCACTCTATTCCTTTACTGCCGCATTGCCCTCTGACTCTTTAATTGGCTTCCCTCTGGTAAGAAATCCAGTTGAGGCCAGAATTTTCACAAGGAAAGGGATATCTTCCTCCTCTAGAATTCTATCGTTTTATTTAAGAAATAAAGTCTTCTTTGAACTTGAGGGCCTCAAGATGTTTCCACTTCTCATTTGTGTATCTTATTTCTACTTAAAAGTTTGATTTTTATTTTGATGCTTTTCTTTTTTCTATCTCAAATATTTTGTGTAGAAAGGTGACATTGAATGGCCCCTTTTACCTCTGTGAATGCATGCACACACCACTCTGTCTGCTACAAGTCACCTTTAGCTTTGCAAATCCACAAACTGTGTGTGACATTGTATTACCGAGAAACCAGCACTAAAAATATTAACATTATATATAGACCACATAAACCAAGAGGTTTCTTCCAGACTGTACATTAAAAGACATGCCGTTAATTGTTTCAAAAGCCATGTCCTCTGCAGTCTAAACTTCTTTTAACATTATCATATATTTCATATAAAATGGAACTACTTCAACAATTGTGATGGTGAAAGTATTTTTAAAGTTTACATCTCAATGTACTCTTCTTGAAGACAATTTGAAAACTTTTATTTTTTCAAATAATTTATTTTTTTTGACTTTGGCAAAAAAAAAAAAGACATCATTAAATAATGAAATTGAAGTAAATTAAAATTCCATAATATGCAATGTGTAATTTGCATTTCCTTTGAAATATGTTGGACCATTAATAGGAATAAGAGAACCAATCTAAATGTTTGGAAATTTGACTTTTAATTTTAAATTGGAACAGTTTAGCTTAAGAAATCACTAACATTTAAATAACATTTCAACAAATGTAACTGTTTGGAAACTACAACGGAGACAGCCTCCTGCCTTCTGTCTTGCAAGGATTGATTTGGAAGGCCCTGAGGGAGAAAATATTGGAGTTAGGAGGTACAACTGAAGCTATTGTGGAAAGGAAGAAGTTACACTCTTCCTGTTATGACAGGAAAATGTAGACAAATGTGCTTCCTGAGCCTTCGCTCAGCAGGGAATGAAGTATTCTCTGACCTTTCCCTCAGGTACATTTGGGCTTTGTTGAACTAGTAAACATGTTTTTGCCCCCAAAATATTAATCTGCTTTATTTGATTCTTCTCAGTTTCAAGTTATATATTTTATGTAAATGAGGTTTAGAGAAACAGAGCTATTTATTTTATGACTGCATCTACAGATTGGATTTAGAATGTAAATCAGCCCTTTAACAAGCAGACCTGAACAGCACATATAAAACATTTAAAGCATCTTGTGTTATAATCTTCTCTTTCTAAAAGCCAAAACATTCCTAGGCTTTAAAATGGGCCACAATAAAATCTCTTTTAAATCCTGGTCAGTTTAATAATTTTAGGTCATCCTTCTAACTTTTCTTCATATAACAAGTGTAACCGAAATCAGCTTTCACAAATGTTAAAACTTAGGCTCTGTGAGTTTGTTAATAAACACTCAAGTTCAGTTTAATATGCATTCACTTATTTAATTGTGTTCTAATTGTGATTTATTATTCTTCCTCAAAATTCGCAGTGCATAAGATGTAGAGTTTTGTGTGAGGACTGGGGATGTTGACTTAGGGTGAAGAGTTGATAGAGTTCTAAATTCCACACGGTTATCCCCTTATTTTAATCCTTTTATCATGTTTAGAATTTTAGGAACTCCTGCTAGAAAATCCTTTGGAAATACTCCTATACTTCAGCAAAACGCGGCTCAGTTTGCTTGAGGCTACCGAGGACAATAGTGCTCTTTGCAGCAGAACACATTGCTGTCTCATCCTCCAAGTGGTGCTGGAGGGCTACAAGCACGTGGTCGCAGTCTGCTTGAAAGAGCCCCTCGCCACTCTTTAAAGGGCCTTTCATTGACGGTGGCAGGCCCCGTCATTGTATAAAGGAGCGCTTGTCTGGAACACAAGTCTGCAGTGGCATTGCTTCCTCCCACCGAGAGTAATCACTAGGCCCAAAGCTCGCAAGCCTTGCTAATGACAGGCTGAATTAAACAAAATAAAACTGAAGAGGAATACTTTAGAACAGTCATGCCATTACTGTCAGGACCGAGGGAGGAAGAGCAGAGGGCATTTGCCTTTTTTTCAATTAAAGATTGTCACTGCAGACTCTTGACTCCAGCCCTCACCCTTTAAACACATAGGAAGACCTGTGGCTCCCGGATTACAGAGCGCATTGTATCTCTGAACTGTCCATCTGTCACTCATTAGTCATTCTGTTTCCTTCACTGGGAGGAAACTGAGAGATTATCTAAGCAGGGGGATGAGGAGGAGGAGGAGGAGGAGATCTGAAATATTTTCATAGAATGAGGTTTATATTTATCACAACTCCACTTGGAAGGGAAAAAAAAGAGAGAGATAAAAATCTCAAAACTTTGAAAATAAGATTTTCTGGGTAAATTAGTCCCAAATACATTCTTAAAAGAAACTACTACTACTTTATGAGTTGAAGAAATAGGTTTTAAACAAATTCTCCATTGATTGAGCACTCTAAGGCTCAACTAAGATTAGGTTGGAGGTTTTTGATTGGTGGAGAGAAGTGTTTGGGACCTAAAGATAAGGTTATGATGCTTCCTTTAGTGACATGTCTGTAGTCATTTGGAGTTAGGCCTCCGTTATTCTTATAGATGTGGAGGCCTCCTGTTTCCAAAGGTGCTTTTCTTTGATTTGTTTCAAAATCTTGCCTGTAAGATGCAAGGACCGCTGCAGTTAATACAAAAGGAAAGTTCTTCTGGGGTGACTTTATGAATGGGGACCAGAAGAGGGGAATGGAGGGAACAGGCATGGAGAGAATACTTGTGAATTGCACTTTCCCTTGCACAGAAGTCAAAGTCATTTAGCTGCACCATAGGAGAGAATACCGAACTGCCCTCTGTTTCTAGAGCTTTTTTACTCTTCCTTGTGTGTAAGTCAGAGACCCACCGTTTTTACTCTGGCTGTAAGCAGACCCGTATTTGCCGCCAACCAAAATTCTTCCCATTTTGTGAAATTTAAATAAACACATCCATAAATATAGAGCTATGTGTGCCCACCAGCGCTTGTGTGTGGCTCTCAGTGGCCAGAATGGGAGTGGCTGGGATGTCTGAGGGCAGAGTTGGCGGTGGAGTCCACACAAAAGTTGCTTTGGTTGATTGTCAGAACCTAGAAATCAACTTGCTCTCAATTTAGAGTTGTTAGTATTGTTTTTTAGTTTAACCTAGAAAGCTATTCTTATATTAATTAATAGGCAATGCACTACTGCTTACACTCATCAGAATTTCTGATGGCTCTTGTTGTTTTTTAATCTTAAATTCAAGGATACACGTGCAGGTTTGTTATGTGAGTTTATTGTGGGAAGGTGAGATTTTTGGCTTCTTTTGAGCCTGTCATCTAAATAGCAAGCATGGTACCCAGTAGTAGTTTTTCAACCCTTGCCCACCTCCCATTCTTCTCCCTCCAGGAGTCTCCAGTGTCTGTTGATCTCATTAGATGGTTCTTAATGTTACATTACAAACAGTACCTGGACACTGCTCAATAAACAGTTGATTGGATGGCAGGCTTGGTGGCTTATGTCAGTACTTTGGGAGGCAAAGGTGGGAAGAATGCTGGATTGTTTGAGCCCAGGAGTTCGAGACCAGCCATGGCAAGATAAGGAGACCTCTCGTCTGTGCAACAACAACAACAACAAAAAAAGCCAGATATGGTGGCATGCACTTGTAGTCCCAGTTGCTAAGGAAGCTGAGGAGGGGGATAAAGGGTGTGATGAGCTATGATCATGCCACTGCACTCCAGCCTGGGTGATGGAGTGAGGCCCTGACTAGAAAAACCAGTTGACCAAGTCTATGCCATGCTGAACTTCAGCCCCTGAAATGCATGATTGTCTAAAAGAGGGAAGAAATACTAATGGAAGGAAAGATGAATTTTATGTGAATAGGGTTTCATTTCTAGTCTACCCAGGGACTCATTTGGGGACCTTAGATAAGGCAATTCTTGTCTTTGTTTGCAGTATTCAGCTGAGAAATGGGGATAATAAACTGTGTCAAATACTAATTTCAAAGAGATAACTATCAAATGTTGCAAGATAACTTATTATGAAGATTTTGAACTTGTTAGAAAAAGTTCACCAAATAATCAAAACACTTATCTAAAAGCAACAGAAGAAATAGGATGTGCTTCTCTTTCACTGACAAACCCACACACAAAATTTGACCCAGTGCAGTTTTTCTCCTGCTCAGTTTTACCAAGTGTATATTTTTACTATCAGTTTTAAATGACCCAAAAAACATAAAACAACTATGTGAAATTGTCTTCCGTCAGTGGCAAACTTCCTATTAACATAGTCTGAGCATCAATAGAAATGTATTTCCAGCTACTCATTTTGAATTGCAAAAAATACATAATTGCTCTCTCCATGTATTTTTTCATTCATTCATTAATTCAATAAACATTTAGCCAAGTATTGCTCTTAGATGTCAGGTTACAAGGATGAATGGAAGATGGTCCAGTCTTCCAAGAAAAGTGTAGAATCTAGCTGAGAGAGACACTCTAATCTAGACATAAGTAAAACAATGGTAACACAAGTCAGTAGGTCCTAGGAGACCAGCCTTTTGCAGTATTAACAAGAAGTAACTGAACCTTGTGCATCAGAGCAAAGATACCATGTGCCTTGTGCAGTGGTTTCAGTCAACAAGTCACTCACATTTGTATTATATCCCTTAATCTAACTAACTCTCACAAAACTCTATATGATGCCTACATTATGTTCTCCATTTTACAGTTAAGGAAACTGAGGTTCAGGTAAGTCAAGCAGTTTACTCAAGGACACACAGTTCATAAATGGCAGAGCCCAGACTTAGCCATCAATCCCCATGTTTTTGCTTCTGCTTCACACTGCCTCCATAATGATTCATATACATGGCTTCTTTGAAAATACTTTAATACTATGAATTGCCTACTTTATCCATCTGGACAAATGTTTTTCTGTGCATTTTCAGCACAGCACTTCATGTTGTTCACTCAAATTCTTTACAGTCTTTTATATCTCTTCTAGCTACAAAAAGAAATTAACCCCATTTTATTTATTGGAATCTGAACATTAGAGGTGCTAATGATAATATGGTAATGAGATTGAGTAACCAAAACATAGGATGTTCCTGTAGGGTGAATGCTTACTTGAACCATAACACCATTCACTCTTAACTTCTCCTTTACCTGGGCGTAAAATTAAATATTAACTTCTTGCTTAACTGAGGAACCCCTTTCTACACCTTCTATGAGATGTCACTCGACTGTGTTCCGGAGCAAGCTGCTTCCTGCTTGCTGAGACTAGGTCCACTCAGACAGTTCTCCTCACTAGATTGGCTCCTGTTTTGAACCTTTATATGATTTCCAACAATGCTTTCTAATTTTGCCTAGTGGAACACAATACAGTAATTCACGCGCCTCTTCACACGGCCACAACCTTTTGGACCTCAGATTAGTATTTAGTGTTACACTTTTAACTTTTATTTTTCTGAGTGAAACATTCCAGATTCCCCCAATGCAGAATTGTTCGCAGCCCCTACCTCAATCTGTTTGCCATTCTGTAGATGCTGTAACTGTGTTGGTGCCGTCTTAAAATGTAATCCTCATAACTAAAAACAGGACCAAAGATGCTTCTGACTAACAAAAATATCTAGGATTATTTATTCCCTCCATGAAATACTATCACTTTAAATTCTTTTTCCAAATTCAGCTACCACGTTAATTTTCTTCAACTTGAGTTTGTATAATTTAAATATATATATGAATGTAGACTTTAAAACCATCTCTGTTTGATTCATCTGGTAGAAGCTGTGGATATAGACTCTATCATCTTTTGGGTTAGCTCAATCGCCCAATAGATTTTTGTTCTAGGTAGATCTGATAAGCATGCCTTCTACATCTTCATCTAAATCAATGATGAGAGACATTCCGTGAAACTTAACATTGCCCAATTAATTCAGCCTCATTAAAGACAGTTCCTCAGCCATATTTAAATCAACTAAATCATCACCAGCAAGTTTCTTATAATATTGTACATGAGGATTTCATCAGATGTTTTTTCAAATACTTATCATTTGAAAATCTGAACTCAACAGAAAGTTCAATAAATTTTTGCTGAATAAACGCTGTCATCCTGAGCCCTTAGACCCTCCCCGGTCTCTCTGTATCCTGTGATTGTAAAATTAAATTTTTATCTTCAGACTTTTCCATCTTTCAAGATGAGTCATCCAAGCAAGGCATAAAAGTCACTTTTCTCTGAACTTTTTGAAGTATTTTTTTCTTGACATCTGTAGCATATGTACATGTATATATATATATGTCTCTCCAGACATTATTTAGCTTCTCTATTATAAATTCTGAGATAGTATAATTACTTTCTCTTGAAATTCATGTCATTTACATGTTAAACTTTTTAGTAAAATGAACATATGTATGTTCAGAATCTCCTAATTTTGAGAGATTAAATTATTAGAAAGGCAAGTTAAAAAAAAGTATCTATTTCTAACATAAGATTGTGTTGAGGCATTCAGACTTTACATAAAGTATTTCCATTCCACAGTTCACTCATTCAGCAAACATTAAGTGTCCACTGGTCAGAGTTTGTGAGAGATCTGAGTTAGAATCTTTGGGGAATTCAAATCTGGCAAAAGAAGAAGACTCATAAACAACCAACTCTGCAAGACTAGAATAAGTCTGATAATAAAGATTTGTAAAAAGTGCCAGAGTACTACAGTGAGACAGAAATGAGTCTTATCTAAATGTAACAATGAAAGTGTCATAGAAGTTGCATGACATTTAAACTAAGCCATGCAGCATGATGGGAACCTACCAGTGACCAGATGGAAAAGTAGAGGGATGTAATACCACCATCAACTTTCACCAAGAACAAGCTAAGAAACAACCACCAGGGTAGATTTATTTCATATTCATCTTGATTAGATTAACATCCACTATGATTTTTCTAGCTCTGCCTAGAGAAAAAGTTGGTCTGAAAACAGAAAGTGAATTCACCCAACTCTAGATTAAAAAATACAAATTCAGATGATTAGATGTGACTGAAAATAGTACTCTATTGGCCAAGTAATGCATTTTGTACTAAAATTTCTCTTAAGCATTACAAAATGAAATGACTTTTTTTCCTCCAGCCACAAGGGAGAGATTCTTTTATGTAATAGAAACAGCAACACCTTGCACAAATGTCTGGTGTAGAGAATTCTCAACTGATATTGTTTAGCATAATGTTTGATATGTAGAACATACTTAGTAAAACTTGGATAATTATTTTTATTTTAGTGAATAGATTTTCTTAATTTTTAATAACTGAATTGCATCGTGCTGCATTTAATAAATTAAAATTTCAAGTTTTAATTTTAATTTCTGTTCATACCTAATAGGTTCTGGAACAATTATGAACATAAGATGTGTGGTACTTGTCCTTATGCTAGGATTTAAAACATAGGGTCACTATAACACTTAATACTGAAATACCTTAATATAGCATCATTACATTTGGGGCTGTTTAAAAAGGTAAAGAAAAGCATAAAATGGTCAAAGTTGGCAGGGTAGTTTTCCTTTCCATGCATATATCACATGTTGTTTCTTTAATTTAATTTAATGATGCAGGTCGACTGATGCACGCCTAGAAAATAGCAACTCTTTGCCTTACTACCATAGAAACAGCTTTCTGTCTCACCTAAGTTTTAAAAAATGCTATTTAAATAGAAATATGGACTTGTTCCCATTATAAACTATTATCAAGTTATGAAAAATGTAATCATTACAGTACATTATTTAAGTATAAAAGCTCTGAATTGAAATTTTTGTCGTTGAGTGGCACATTTTAAACGAAGAGTAATATCTCAGATCTCTTTAGAAAGCTTAATGCTTAAAAACAATTTTATCTAACTATGAACAATGAAAAAAGGCATTATAAAATACATTTTGAGTATGGTATGAAGAATATGAACATAATACAGAATTAAATTTAGAGCAATTAAGAGTAGATTTTGAAGATATTCTCTTACATGCTTTAATATAGTCATCATTTCAGTTTGCAGTTTTAAACTGCAGAAGAAGCTATATGCACTGACTTTTTTGACAGGTATTATTAAATAAGTATACATTATCCAGCAGCTTACTTGGTTACACAAAAGTTGAGGAGCACCTAAAAGTAAACACAAATAGTGGCTTTAATGATATTTCTGTGCTGAAATTCACTTTGATGGTAAGTGTTGTAACGTGCTAAATTCTGAGGTTTGAGTACAACAGAAACCATACTGTACTGAGACATTCCACCTACAGTTTGTGGTCATGAAGTCTGATTACAAGTGGTTTTAGACATATGAAAGTATTTTGGGTCAGTGCCTTCTGTATTGAATGTATTGTGTAGCCTATTTCATGCAATAAAATACCAGTATGCAGGTGAGTTTCATACCTAAATTTCATCTAAAAAATATTAAGAGGCCAGGCTCGGTGGCTCAGCCTGTAATCCCACACTTTGGGAGGCCGAGGTGAGTGAATTGCCTGAGCCCGCAGGTTCGAGGCCCGCCTGGGCAACTTGCCGAGACTTCATCTCTACAATAAATCAAAAAATTAGCCAGGTGTGGTAGCGCGCGCCTGTAGTTCCAGCTACTTGGAAGGCTGAAGTGGAAGGATCACCGGAGCCCAGCAGGTCAAGGCTGTGGTGGCCGGGAGCGGCCAGTCTGGGCGACAGAATGAGACTCCAACTCAAAAAAAATAATAATATTAAGAAACATTTTGTATAGATCTATGTAATCAATGATTATGCTTCTTTATCCATTCCATAAAGGTAGTCTTTAGCCTATTCTGAATATCAGTTGTGACTCATCTGAATGAACCAGGAAAAAATTTCTAAGACCAAATAATAATCAGATATGAAAATAAAACACTAATTATATTTTCTCAGAAGCACTTTGCAAAGACAATTAATAAAGATAAAATGAAAGGTGAGACATTGGTATTTACTACAAAGAAAAATTATGCTGAAATGTAAGTAACATGTGAGTAGATATTGACTAACTAATGTGGTATAATAATTACCTAAATGGTTTATTTTCCAAAAGATTATCAGTGGGAATAGTTCTGCCTTATCTTTCCATAGCTCAATTTTATCTTTCCATCAGGAAGAGTAATATCCCCAGATAGCCTTAATTGGGAGACTCTTCAAGCCACCAAGACAAATATATTTTGCCAATTCTTTACCTGTTAAGTCCACTGAGAAAGGGGTGGAAACTAAGATTTATTGGGCATCTACTTTAAGCACTGTACTCAATACTGTACATGCATTATTTCATACAAGCCCCACAGCAACCCTGAGAGTAAGTGTTATCAGATGAGAACTCATGCTCAAAAAAGTCAAGTGAATTTTTCATGGCTAGCAGATGGCCGATTGAGCATTCAAATTCAGGTTTTTCTGAATCCAAACCCCATGTTCTTTGCTTTCTGGAATGCTTCCCTCAATGCCAATGTGATAAAATAATATAATCATTATTTAGTAAAGAGTATATTTATCTTCTAAAATTTTTTTGTTAAAATGTTCATGGGAGAAGTTATCATATAATCTTACGTCACATACATCAACTTGGTACTTCTAATGACTTCACATAATCATTTCTCCTATTAAGTTTTTTGATACCATAGATCTTTACTATATGCCCAAACATGTCTACTGGTCTAGGCACTGGGAACATCACAGTGACCTTTTAAAATAATAGTGGCACATGCCCATATGAAGCATGCACTGTAGTAGAAGAGTCATACATTAAACAGATCATCACACACAAAAATATACAAATTTTAAAATGTGACAAGTGTGATTGGGAAAAATAAAGGGTGCTAGGCAAAACAATAAATGTTAACAAAAATGTGAAGGAATAGGAAACTAGGAGGTCAAGGTTTCTATCTCCTGGTCCACAGTTTTTGTCAACACACATTTACTTAGATGCCTGGGACACGGGTGGGGATGGAGGATGGGATTCATAGTTCACGCTAAGATTTCTAGTTTGAATGACTGAGCTTGTGGTAAGATGAGGCTTCTACAGCATGGAGCAGATTCAAGAATGAAGATAATGCGGTTGAGCTTTGGAAGGTTTGAGGTTCCTAGGACGTTAAGACAGGAAGGACTGAAGGACATCCATTGGGTATCTGGAGACAAAGAGAAAGATGAAGAGTGCGAATCTGCATTTAGAAATCTCACACAAATAGGTGGTAGATTAAACTGAGCTGGCCTCTGCAAGACAGGTTGGATTTGAAGGTGGGAAAATTTCTAAATAGTCCTGGCTAAAAACAATAGTTACGTCAGTCAGTGTTTCCCAGAGTTTGGGCCTCAAGAACCTAGTTTTGAAGAGTGATAATAAGTGCTCCTCAAAATAAATATTTTGTAATTTATTGTAGAGATGAGGTCTCGCTTGCCCAGGCGGGTCTCGAACCCATGGGCTCAGGCAATCCACTCACCTCAGCCTCCCAAGGCGAGGGATTACAGGCTGAGCCACCGAGCCCAGCTTCCTCAAAATAAATAAATGCAGAAACAAATGTTCTGTCAGCAGTAGGTTTGGAAAGCAGATTAAACAACATTTAAAAGGTTTCTTAGCCTTTAATATACCAAGTGCCTCATTTCCCAAATGTATTGGGCCATTGAACTTTTCTCTTAAGGAGTATTTGATAGGAATGATATTCTCCAGACTACCTGCTGGGAAACACTGGACCATACAAAGGTTTATAATTTAAAATGTTCACGCCTTTTCAGTGGGCAGGCTGTAGTGACAAAGTGAAGTTTAATCAAGAGAGGGTTGAAATTGGGAAGCGTGAAATGTATTTTTGCATTTGGTAGGATTGGCAGGTAGGAAGGATTCAGAGCTCGGGAAGGGAGCTGTTGTAGACAGCTCGTCAGGAGACAGGCAGAATGAAGAGTGAGTTTGTGCAGATTGGGATGCGTTGAAGAGGGAAGGATTCCAGGCAGGGAGATCATCTAGGATAGGAAACTGCTAGGCTGTCCAAAAGCCAAGTGATAAGGACATGAGTGATAGAGTCGCCTGGGAAATAGACAAGTATGAATCTGAGAAATATTCTGAGGGAAGGATTATGGGCCTTGGTAATAGAGTCGATTAAAAGAAGAAAAAGTCAAAATCAACCATATAGCTTCTTGCCTGAGAGAGGAAGAAAGGTACATGAAAGAAGAATGAAACCAAAACCCCAACAGTATTATAGCTAGCACACTTCCCAACACCTTGCTAGATTTCTAGAAAACAGAATACAGCATTGTCTGAGAGCACAGTCATATTCCTTCAAGTGTTTTCAATTAAATGGCAGGAGACTAAACAATTTTAAGATTTTTTTTAAACTCAGATCTAAAATGCTAAGTTCATAATGTCGTATCCAGTCTTCAAGTGGCCAAAATACAAGTTCCAAATCTATACATTGGGAAAGACGTTAACCGTGCTGAAATTAATTATTTTAATCTTATATTTCCCAAAGAAACATCAGCAGTTTCCTGATTCCCTTCACCAAAAGCCCTGCATTAAATCTTGCATTTATGGTTTCACATTCAGCAACAAGCTAGAAAACACACATTTTTAAATTCTAAGCAGAAATTAGTTTTAGATGTATTTGCTTTCTTTCCACATGTGCTAGTGCCCGAGGGCTCTGACAGCCACTCACCGCTGTTTTGCAAAGGAAAAAAAAATACTGTAAACACACACACTCACACTTACACACACGCATGGATTTTAAAAAACAATGCGACTGCTTTCTTTTTCCAGGTGACATTTACAAAGAGGAAATTCGGGCTGATGAAGAAGGCGTACGAGCTGAGTGTGCTGTGTGACTGCGAGATCGCACTGATCATCTTCAACAGCACCAACAAGCTGTTCCAGTATGCCAGCACTGACATGGACAAGGTGCTGCTCAAGTACACGGAGTACAATGAGCCGCATGAGAGCCGGACCAACTCGGACATCGTGGAGGTGAGAGACTGCGGCCGCTGGGCTCCCACACAACCAGAGGTTGGAGCTCGCTCTCACATGCATGCAGGCACACACACACACACATGCATACACATTCACGCACGCATACACGTGTGTGCACATGCACACATGCATATCTATGTGCATATGCACACGCATACTCATGCACACGTGCACACACACTCATGTACACATGCACGTGTGCACACATGCACACACATGATCACACATATGTACATGCACGCACATATGGATGTACACGTGTGCACACACATGTACACAAGCATGCACGTACACACGCACACCTTCATTCCTGAAGACAGTCACAGTACTTTGGATATACCCAAGTCTTATCTCTTACTCTTTCTCTCCCTCTCCAAATGTAAGAGTGATCTGATGATAGGGACAACCTAGCATCTGGTCCTTGCTAGAAATCAAATACAGTGTCAAAGTAATTGTACCCATCCTTCACAAGTGACCACTGTCCGCTGCTGTGTATCAGGACACCAGGGTTGGGAACTTTGGCCTTAGGAGACCTCTCCCACATTTAAGACGACTTCCAATGATTTAAGTATACTTTAAGTATAATAATTTCCTAGCATGGCCAAGGGGGGAAAAATGCTTTAAAATGAACTTACCCCAACCTTACACTTAGAGTTTTTCACTTTATGTCTCTTCTTTCTAATTCAATCTTCTGATTGCTTTCTTGCTGGAGAAGTAAAGACAATTATTCTCCTAGAAATGTGTTTCCCAAAAATGATATTTTAGATAGTAATGAAAACTGTTAATTTACATAGGATCAGAAATCAAATGAAAATGAATTTCTAAATGTTAGCTCCGTGTTTAATCAACGTCAGATTTAAAACATTGTTATATTGTGCCAAAAATAAATAAGCATGATGTTCAAACTCAAAAATGTTTTAAATTCCTTAGCATAAGTAACACGTCCAACAGTTTTGGTTGCATTTTTTTTTAACACTGTCAGCATAAACCCTATCTAAATACCCTATAGTATCCCCTTCATCAGCAGTGAGTCCTAAACCAAAAAGGAAGAGCTACAATGAAAATGGTTACCGCCTTTCTGTTTCCCTCATCTCTTGGTCTACAATTGGCTTCCTAAGTTGTGTCTGCCTTCCCAGAATTAAAAGAAAATTAGTAAAGGTTTCAGAATTATGTACTTAGAATCAGTTGGCACAGTGCATGTCATTCTTGCCATTGCTTGGACTGGTTCCATATTATGAAAAAGTGTAGTAATCATCGTGATCAAATCACTATGCCTCCCACATCCCTATCCCTTTTGCCTGTCATAATTATCTAAGACTAATTCACATTCCTTTGCTTTTATTTGGAATTGAGCTGATCAATTTTTATTTTATGTTATGCTATGTTATACCTAACAGGCCAAGAAAATAATTTCAGAAACAAAAGGAATGATAAGTAGACCTAATATGTGATATGAGCTTAAAATACTTTGTATCATTGTAGTGTTTCATTGATGGATAATTTGAATTGTGTGCTTGCCTTAACCTTGAAATTGAAAATTACACATAAAATTTACCTACTATGTATTTCAGATCATTTTTTATTCACACACACATAGAAATGTGAAGAAAACATAAAACATAAAGTTGAACAGAACTAGTTGGTTGTCTGCTCTCGTAGGTGCTTTCGTGTGTGTGTGTGTGTGTGTGTGCACACTAACACATATGTAACATAAATTCAAACAACAGAACAACTCTATACTCAAAACTCCATATCATTGCTAAAACCATTACAACAGAAATCAGGGTAGCCAAAGTTGCATTGGAAATGATCGCTAGACTGGAACTTTTCTAGCCCTTAGGGTAATGTGAAATGCAGTAGAACCATACTGAATCAATTGGAAAATATGTTGACTTTTAAAATGTGCTTTTGTAAAGAAGTTTAATATCTAGAAAATTTATCTTCTGCTCAGAAATATAATACATGAGTTAAAGACAGCTTAAAACTTCACTTACTGTATGAGACTTTCATATTCTTGGATATGAGAGTTAGGCTTCTTTAAGGGCCATGAGAAGAGCACTGAGTTAGGAGTCAGAGGTCTTCATTCAAATCCTTGTCTATTGTGTGTGACTATTGTGTGTGACTAGTTAGCAACCTCTCTAAACTGAAGTTTTCACATTTCAAAAATGAAGGCATTGAATTTGAATGTCCTTTGCAACATTATAATTTTTAAAAGCAATACTTGTAAAAAAAGAATAAACAGCAGCTCCACTTTCTTGCATTTAACATCAATAGGTTAAAGTGGGGGGCCATGATGCCTCACACCTGTAATCCAAGCACTTTGGAAGACTGAGGTAGAAGGAGTGCTTGAGGTCAGGAGTTTGATATCCGCCTGGACAACATAGCCAGATCCCATTTCTACATACATACAAACATACATACATACATACATACATACATACATACATATATACAGCATACATAGTTAGCTATGATGTGCACCTATAGTTTCAGCTACTCAGGAGACTGAGACGGGGGGATTACTTGAACCCAGGAGGTCAAGGCTGCGGTGAGCTATAATCACACCACTGCACTCCAGCCTTGGTGATGGAGTTAGACCTTGTTTCTAAAATTTTTTTTAATCAGTAGATTAAAGCTCTGAATCTCTCAGAAAGACATTCTGGGGCTCCTGGGCCACATCTAGAGATTCAGTGGCTCAGTTCTTTAGATGACCATAACCTGTAAGTCTAACACCTGAGTTTACCCTGCTCAACTCCTTGAATCACACATTCTTTGTACATTTTACTTTTCCACATTTTAATCCTAACAGAAATGATGGAGAAGGAAGTAAGCTTGATAAAATTTTACAGCATCCCCACACAGAGCATTCTTCAAAGTGCTAGTCGTCGAAATTAGAATGCTAGAGAGACTTGATGGGGAACAGGAGACCTGGGTTGAAAGCTACATTTATAACAAGTTCCCCAAGTAGTTCTCAGACATACCACATTTGAAAACCTCTCAACACTGAAACATTCATTGTATTGGAGGCCGAGAACCTGTGATCCATCAGGAACTTGAGGATTCCATTCTTAGAATGGATCTAACATGAAGTTGAAAGTTAAGATAGTTTACCACTCCTGGGTAAAATTCTAAAACCTATTTATTTTAATTTAATGGAATACATTGAGCTGAGTGAGTTTAATGAGGAACATAATATGTTTCATGAAGGGTCATTAGTTTTATATTTCCCATTTGGACCATTACCCCTCTCCCTTCACCCTCTAAAAACAGTTTACTCACAAGAAGAAAAGGTGGGTTGGGGGAAAGAGAAATAATTTAATTTCCAGCTTTTAGACTGAAATATACATTTCTGGGCCATACCAGAGTAGTGTTACAGGGTCATAGGAAATTGTGCAGTGTGTGGGTGTTGAAAAAGATTCCTTCTTTTAGAAAAAAGCTCTGCATAATTATCATGTCTTTGCTTGATAATTAGCAGTACTGCTACAATGGCACAAAGATTACACAGCCTTAACAGACAAACTGAGATGGTTTTTTTATTATTATATTATAATGCAGCTTGAACGTTCGTTGTTTAGATACAATATATAAATATGCCAGATTTAGTAAATGTGTTAAATTTTTAATCCGTTGGTTTTCTTTAAAAAAAAAAAAAAACCAGATATTATATTGAAAGCACTTCTCTTGAAGAAAGTCCATTTCATTTTACTCTATGACAAGTGCACTGGGTGTTTCCCCACAATGCTGGCTTAGGAGACTGCTGGAATTCAGTCAGGATTCTGATGGTGTTAGGGGACTGTTCCCTCCTCACTTCACCACTAGATCCTCTCCTCGTTCTCTGAGCTAAGAGAACAAACCCTTCCAGGTTGTGGTGGGCTCTGTTTCTGGAAGGTGATGTGATTGTTGATTACTTCAGATTGTTCTGAAGACCACGGGTCCCACAAGACCTGGTCTTGCTTCACTGTGCAGTGATTCAGGAAGCACCAACATATGCTCAGCACTGGGCAAGGGATTCTGGAAACAGCAGAAGCATTCTTGTTAAGGATGTAAAAACTATATGCAAAAAATCAGCTTGGAAACAGTTGGAGGGCAAAAAAGCCATGACCTCATTAATGCAGGACAAGCTGCTGAAATAAAGGTATAGGCCACACGGTTCCACAAAACTCATTCAGACGAGTTATGTGCTGTGTCAAGTCCTTTCAGGTGATACTTGGAGTGACAAAAGTCCCAGATAAGTTAATTCCCTATCAAGCACATGTTTTCTAACCACAAAACCCACATGGGAGTATCACTTAGCACTCATCCAAGAAGGAACTTCTCACTCCCTCGGTGTCTCAGTGATTCCAATGAGCTGCCCATCCAGTCTGGGCCAGTAGTCCAGGGGTTAGGTGTGGACAGGAGTGCAACCCAAGCCCCTTTGATGATCTGCAGGCAATTCAAAGATAGATGTAACTTCTGCAGAAGAAAACCTTGATTCACAACTGTCTCAATTGAGGGCTATGGACTTTTATTTTTAGAGGCAAGAATTGTGCGTGTGTGTGTGTGTGTGTGTGTGTGTGTGTACACGTGTGTGTGTGAGGAGAGGATAGTTTCCCAAATTTGTTTTTCTATCACCTGTACCCTGACTCTTTGAATTTAGAGACATTTAAGAATAGTTGTTGCAACAAAACGTTTCCTTGTACAGTAATAATTAATTTCTGAAGCTGGGACTGGAAAGACCTTAAAATAGTTTATAACCTTTATTTCTTCACTATACTACTGAAAGTTATCAACAAGCTAACTACCCTTACATAGTTTGGGAAAAATTGGTGAGTATGATTTTTGTTGAAAAGCAAACGCAGCAAGTAGTGGAATTGGACTTTACAAATTCAGTATCACAAAATGTGAGAATGGATGTAAAATGTGAAAATATGTCTGTTTTACTTGAGCTTTCATTATATCTAAACTGACTTGTCTCCAATTGCATACTTATCAAAATAGAAATATAGAAAAGTATTTTTGTGTGCTATAGAGATGTATATTATACGCGGATATGTTTCTTAAGAGAAAAAGCACATTCGCTTATTTGTTTGGTCATTTTTGGACTTTCCTTTTTTTCAGTTTTTCCAATTTTCCTTTTTTCATTGAACAAAACCTTGTTGAATTCTTGCTGTGTGCTACATGCTGTAAAGTGCCTGCAGATACAGACATAACCAAGAACCCTCAGCGACTCTCAGTCCTTAAGATGGCCATGAGTAATCTAACCATTGATTTATTTTTTCCCTCTGCATAACTGTGGAACATTCATTATATTTGATGAACCAACAATAGTACACTATTATCACCCAAAGTCCATCAGTTACATTAAGGTTTACTCTTGGCATTATACCTTCTATGAGTTCAGACAAATGTATAATGACAGACATCTGCCATTTTTATGTCACATAGAAGAGTTTCACTGCCCTAAAAATTCACTGCCCTTCCTTTCCTCTAACCACTAATCCTTTTACTGCCTCCAAAGTTTTACCTTTTCCAGAATGCCATATAGTTGGAATCATACAGTATGTAGCCTTTCAAATTGGCTTCTTTCACTTAGCAATATGGATTTAAGGTTCCTCCATTCTTTTCATTGTGTGATAGCCAATTTATTTTCAGCACTGAGTACTATTCCATTGTCTAGATGTACTAGTTTATTTATTCATTCATCTTCTGAAGGACATCGTAGTGGCTTCCAAGTTTTGGCAATTATGAATAAAATAGCTACAAGCCGCCATGTGCTGGTTTTTGTATGGACATACGTTTTCAACTCCTTTGGGAAAATACCAAACTGGGACTATGGATAGTATGGCTAAGAGTACATTTAGTTTTGTAAGAAACTGCCACTGTCTTCCAAGTGGCTGTACGATTTTGCATTTCCACCAGCAATGAATGAGAGTTCCTTGTCAGCATTTGTTGTTGTAAGTGTTCTGGATCTGGGCCACTCTAATAAGAGTGTAATGGTATTTCATTGTTTTAATTTGAAGTTTCCTGATGGCATATGATGTTAGATATATTTTCATATACTTACTTTCTATCTGTATATCATCTTTAGTGATGCGGCTGTTAAGGTATTTAAACCATGTGTTTCTCTCCAGTCTTACCTTTTGCTATTTCCCTCTCATTAACCTCCTCCCACCACCCCATCCCATCCTCGAGCCACACTAAACACATGTATAACTTTCAGTGTCTCCAAACGCTATCTGTTTTGTCTTGAAATTCCTTACTAGGTCTTTGCTTGGCTGTTACATATTCTTCACTCAAATCAGGTCACCATTTATGCTTTTGGAACATCATCTTGAAACCCCCCGTAACTTGTTTTAGGTGCCTTTCTAATACCACAGTCATAATTTTCCCCATCAGAGCACTATTGAAGTTGTTATCCAATTGCATGATTCACACTATTTTAAGCTCCTGAAGGGCAGGGACTGGACACATTTTGCTACTATCATAGTTTCAGTTCTTAATGTGAGGTCTAGAGATGTTAGGTCTTCAGAATGTTTTTATAGAATACACAAATGAGGGGCACAGACATAGACAAGTGACAGTCATATAGCATAATGTTACACATTTAAAGAACGAAAAAAATATTTTTATAGCTCCCATGAAACATTCTTTATAATTTGATAGCTTATCAAAGTAATATCAAAAACCACCCAAATCATCTGGATCTGTGGTCTCCAATACAGTAGCCACTAGTCATATGTGACTATTTACGTTTAAATGAATGAAAATTACATTAAATGCCCAATTCGGCTCCTCAGTTACACCAGTCATATTTCAAGTGCTCAACAGCCACATGCAGCTATAGAATCAAGCGGGGCAGATAAAGAGCAGAACGTACTTTCATCACAGAATGTTCCACAAGAACAGCACTGGTCTAGACGGAAATGTGAAGTGGGAGGTATTTAAGCTAACTGTGTTTTCAAATTAATACCAAAAATAATCCTTCAATATCATATTTGAGGACTCACTTGAGAAGTAAAGAGCTGTGTAGCCTTGTGATTTTAGAATCTAGAACATAAATGTTCACTTTGAGAAACACCAACTTGGAACTAAACACACTCATGGTAAAACTAAAGCACGTTTTACCCCTAAACCAATAACCACAGAGTCAATAGTAAGTGTAGGAGCCGGTCAGAAAGCACTTGCAAGTTGTCCAGGCTGACAGGGGGCTAACCATGTGAACTAGGAGATGTGTGAGGTGTTTTTTTGCTTGTTTGTTTTGTTTATTAAAGCCTGTGAATGGAAAAATGCTACATCGTTCTTGTTACTATTTTAAATTAACGTGAAACGACACTGGGCCAATATAAAGCTTTATAATTAGTAAATTCAGTTCTCCAGAAAAGCAGTCTTTTTCTTTATGAAAAAATTTAGAGAAATAATAGACTTGAGTTACATTATAAATCCTTCTTAGGTTACTCTAAAATATAATTGAAATGGTTCTTATTGCTAGTGACTCAATAAGCCTGCCCTGTCCTCTGTTAAACCAAGTATATAATGGCTTTTCAATAGATGGTATTGAAAAATGGATAAGATATTAGTATATTCCACAAAGATTTAAACCTTCAGTGTAGAGGCTTCCCAGGAAAGAGGTGAAAAAGTGGTTTTGTTAAATTTTTTAAAAAGTTTTGTATGTTTTTCTGAAATATTTTGTCAATTTTGGGAAGCATGTTTTACTGATAAAATTACAGCTTCCAATTTTCAGAGGAAAATTCCCAAATTAGAGGATTTTTTTTTTTTTTTGAGTTGGAGTTTCACTCTGTCGCCCAGACTAGAGTGCAGTGGTCGCTCCCAGCCACCGCAGCCTCGACCTGCTGGGCTCCGGCAATCCTTCCGCCTCAGCCTTCCAAGTAGCCGGAACTATAGGCGAGTGCTACCATGCCTGGCTAATTTTTTTATTTATTGTAGAGATGAGGTCTCGCCAAGTTGCCCAGGTGGGTCTTGAACCCACGGGCTCAGGCAATCCACTCACCTCAGCCTCCCAAGGTGCGGGATTACAGGCTGAGCCACCGAGCCCGGCTAGAGGATATTTTAATAAAAAGAAAATGCTATATATTTTTCTGAATTTTAATGTTCATTTTTACTTACATATTTCAAAGACTTTTATTAGTACCTGTAAATTATGCTTGTATTTGTTCCTCAAAGTCAAAAGGGAGAAATAAGTCTAAATTTTTAAAATGTATTTATAGATCTCATAACTATATGACAATGATTTTTATAGATCAAATGTGAAGTCATTTCTTTTTAAAAATAATGTTCTTGCTTAATGGGCATGTTTTGTAAACACAAAGAGCTGCTTCACATCTCATTTATTAAGAAAATCATCGCTGAACAAATAATAGTGCATATGTTAGATTACTTAAGTTATATGCACAATGCACTAAAACTGAATTTCCTGTCATCTCTGTTATTGTGCAGCTCTGATAGTTTGTAAGCATTAGTACTAACATAGAGTCAACAGAGAATTATTTAATAACAGCAGAAGCAGAAGAGATGATAGGTTTCAAAATAAACTGATTGTCAGTAACATAACTCCTTTATCAGTATTAATCATCATTATTATTTTACATGTCCCTTCTGGGACTAGACCAAACCAAAGTCCTCATGTGGTGTCTCTCCAACCCCACAATATTTGGAAGTGAAACAAGAAAAATGTATAGGCTCAGTCATGATTGGCCATTTTTAATGATATTTACAGATTCTGTGGCATGTAGAACTCGGTGGTGATATATTTGAAACAAAGGTTGCATTCCAGTCATTGATAATAGCTAAGTCAAAACAACAATATTTGGCTTTAAAAGGTATCAAGTAAAATATCAAAGAGTAGAGCATTCTTACTTCCTCAGGAGTAGTTACTTGTTATACCATCATGAAATATTCAAAAGTAAAGTTTTAGGAATAATCCTAGAGTCTTGCCTAAAGTCAGAATGAAAGAGAATGGCTATTTTCATCAAAGGAATGTTTGTTATTTCAATTTCTTCACTCCACTGTTGGTTTGGGGGAGGGTGTTATTGTTGTTTGTTTGGTATTTTTTACAAATTTCTTGTCCTTCCCTGAACAAATGACAATGTTTTGTTCACCTCTGTAACTCCAGTATATATCAACATATGGTTATCATTATAGTATAAATAAAATCTTTAAATTTACACGTTTGGGTGATGTCAGGTGTGTCCTAATAATAAAAGTGAAACTCTTTGAAGTGAACCAGAGATGAATAAATGTCCTTGTATCAGAAAATAAAAAATAAAAAAGGCACAGGAAACCAAGTAGAAATATTGTTTGTGGTACTAGTATAGTAAAGAACTTCCAGACCAGCGTGCAACATTGTGATTCCTAGAGAAGAGAGTGGTAACCCATTGATACTTAGGCCAGAATTTGACTGCAGGGACGAATGAGTCTTAAATGAAATGCCTATGGCTTGGTCTGAGTCATGGTTTATCTTGCTAAAACATCAATTAATTGCGTGAGTCTGGACCAAAGCCCCAGATTCTGTATTTCTAATAAACTCCCAGGTGCTGCCAGTAATGCCAGTCTGTGAAGAAAACTTCATGTAGCAAAGATATAGATTTCCCTTTCCAAATATTGAGTTCCTTCAGCATGAAATTTGAAGGTATATCTGTAGATCATTTCTTTGTAGCTTTATGGAGGGTTCGAATGATAACATAAAATAGATTTTACCATAAACTCTGTTAGACCACAGCCTAAAATGGATTCTTAGAATCATACCATTCAATAGGTTCTTAAAACTGATATTTGTTGAAAGTCGTCCTTGAATGCAAGCACACTGAGTTTTTCTGGAAGAACAATATGAAAGACCCATCATTATTCAATGAGGTGACCGACTCTGGCTGTGGGTGCTGCATCTCCTGGCCTGCCTCCTCCTTCGTGAGTGCCCAGCACTTGACATGGCTGCCCAGAGCACATAGTAAGAAAGATTCTGAGTCCAAGTCCACACTTCGTGATCCAAGGTTTAGGGGTATATACCATGGACACAAAGGGTAGTGGTCTCCATAACGTCTTCATTATCCTCGTGGTCAAAATAATCCATAGTGCATTCTGGAAAAAGACTTCATAAAACAATCATTAAAAGGACAGTAATTAGACTGGGTGTGAAGGATCACCTCTATATTCCCAGCATTTTGGGATGTGAGGCAGGATGATCGCTTGAACCCACAAGTTCGAGACCTCATCTCTACAAAAAATAAAAAAAACTAGCCAGATGTGGTGGCACACACCTGTATTCCCAGCGACACAGGAAGCTGAGGCAGAAGTATCACATGAGCCCAAGAGGTTGAGCTGTGATCATGCCACTACACTCCAACCTGGGCAACAGAGTCAGACTCTGACCCAAAAAAAAAAAAAGGGGTGGGGGGGTAAATGCTGCATATGTATACAACAGATTGGTAGATAGATTATATTATTAGAAATACATCCCATGTTATCAATAGCTATGTGACATATTATCCAGTAATGTCTCAATGGCATTGACTGTAGTTTGTGTTACCTGAAAGAAGTTCTGAATAAGAAAAAAAAATTCCCTGTCAATTATTTCTAAAGGTCATAGAGTTAATGACTAGCTGGGAGGTTAATTAGATTCTGAAAGCCTCTTCATATCAATTAAATCTCTTATCTTTATGTTTTAGTAAATAAACTCAGAAACTATTTAGAGCTACTGTTCTGGGATAAGAAACACTGTAAACAGTAAAACTGTACAATTGGTATTTGGTTTTCTTCTCACATCTAAAAAATCTACAAAACAAAAATATGAATTAATCATAGTAATTCCTACTTCACAATTTTCAAATTAGGTTATTTTTCAAATCATCATGCAAATTACTTCTTATTCATAAACAAACACCATCACTGTGGCCTCAAGGAAACCATTGCATAGAGAAAACAACCGAGGTCTGAGTTATCCTGAGAATGAGCTACTGATCTAAAATCAACTCCATTCTCTTTTATTTTTTTTAGTTCCAGAAGCCTAACCCTTTTCAAGGCTACTGTACCTGTTTGTAAATAAATGATATACTTAGTACCTCTGGTATGACCGTTATAAACTCAGTCATTACTATCGTGTGAATTCTCTTTGGGTAATATAACCAGAAGTCAGATAAAATGATACAGATTTGCATTAGTCAGTAGGGTAGCCACTATCCACATGCAGCTATATAAATAAAAATTCATTGAAATTAAATAAACTTCAGAGTTCAGTTCCTCAGTCCCACCAACCACATCTCCGATGCTCAATGGCCGCATGTGATTATTGGCTCCATACAGACCTGCCCATCATCGAGGACATCTTGGGGTGAAACTGGAGAGTCTAGTGCTCTTGTTCATCTAGATGACTGCATAGTTAATGGGCACAGCCCAAGAAAGGGCAGGTGACCTGAAAGTGTTGGTTGTGTCACCTTTCCTTCCTGCAGCAGGTGTGATGGCCCAGTGTATGTCCGGACCTGTGCCAGGGCAGAGAAGCCCAATCAGGAAAGCTGTGGCACTCAGTCAGGTCATTCCAAAGAACAGAATATGTGTTAAAGGTGATGTGAGTTTGTGGCTCATGATGAGAGGATGGAGAGACCACTGAGGTGGGAAGTGCTTGAGGGAGAAGAGAACATGGAGAGCAGACAGGAGAGATAAGTAGGAAGGTGGTAAACACAAGCAAGGGCAATTCTGAACATTTCTCACAGGAAAGAAAGGGACACGCACACCATGGCTTCTGTTTCTTCTGAATTACGTGAGTGTGGAATTTTCTCTCCATCCAGGTGCCATAATTGGGTGTCCTTCACTGTGGTTGTTCTCAATTAATTTCATGTGGGAAAAAAGAAAGCTGTGCAGTGATTTTTCTTAAAAATATTGTTAAAACATTGTCAAAGAGTCCATCTTTTACATTTTACTTTTAGGAAATAAGATTATGAAGGTTCTACAGATTTGGAGGCAAAATAGAGATGCAAAATTAAGTTCTAGTCTTAATGACATCACACACTCATTCTGTAACCCGGGGTGAGTGACGTGCCCTTGCTGAGTCTGAGTTGATGTTGTCTACCCTGAGTTCTTCACAGGCCTGTCATGAGTCTGACAGGTTATAAAAGGCTTCAGAGCCCACTGTAAACTGTTAGGTTTTAAAAGCTGGTTTTGTTTCCAAAGTCAAGAGAAAAGTTCAGGGAATCAAAAATGTTAACCCAAAGAGAGAGAAGAAGAAAATTCTTGCTATGAGATTATATAACATTTTATACTAATAAGAATACCCTTTAATAAACAAATATTGCATTGATATCTAAATAAGGCTTTTTACATAAATTAAGGAGATCCAACAAATTCCAATGAACTGATTTATTTTTCTTTCTTTTTTTTTTTTTTTTTTTGAGTTGGAGTCTCACTCTGTCACCCAGACTGGAGTGCAGTGGACGCTCCCAGCCACCGCAGCCTCGACCTGCTGGGCTCCGGCGATCCTTCCGCCTCAGCCTTCCAAGTAGCTGGAACTACAGGTGCACGCTACCACACCTGGCTAATTTTTTTGATTTATCATAGAGATGAGGTCTCGCCAAGTTGCCCAGGCGGGTCTCGAACCCGCGGGCTCAGGCAATCCACTCACCTCAGCCTCCCAAAGCGCGGGATTACAGGCTGAGCCACCAAGTCCGGCTTATTTTTCTT
>CAUYQG010235830.1:0-17899 GCA_963574415.1 Tarsius wallacei | reverse complement strand
GAGACCTCATCTCTACAGTAAATCAAAAAATTAGCCGGGTGTGGTAGCGCACGCCTGTAATTCCAGCTACTTGGAAGGCTGAGGCGGAAGGATCACCGGAGCCCAGCAGGTCGAGGCTGTGGTGGCCGGGAGCGGCCACTGCACCCCAGTCTGGGCAACAGAGTGAGACTCCAACTAAAAAACAAAACAAAACAAAACAAACAAACAAGCAAACAAACAAAAAGACAGGATCTTACTCTCTTGCCCAGGCTGAACTTGAACTCAAGGCTCAAGCTATCCTCCTACCTTGACCTCTCACCTGGTTAGAACTACAGAGTGAGCCACTATGCCTGATGAGATTTTTCTTTTTTTTTAGTGTAGGAATTAATGTAGATCTTTCTTTCTTCTTTCGTTCTTCCTTCCTTCCTTCCTTCCTTCCTTCCTTCCTTCCTTCCCTCCCTCCCTCCCTCCCTCCCTCCCTTCTTTCTCTCTCTCTCTCTCTCTCTCTCTCTCTCTCTTTCTTTCTTTCTTTCTTGTTGGAGTCTCACTCTGTTGCCTAGGCTAGGTTGCAGTGGCATGCTCATGGCCACCGCAGCCTTGACCTGCTGTGCTCAGGTGATCTTTCTGCCTCAGCCTTCCAAGTAGCTGGAACTACAGGCACGTGTCACCATGCCCAGTTAATTTTTTGATTTATTGTAGGGACGAGGTCTCGCCAAGTTGCCCAGACAGGTCTCGAACCCCTGGCTCAGACAGTCCTCTCACCTTGGCCTCCCAAAGTGCTGGGATTATAGGCTGAACCACTGCTCTGGCAGATCTTTCTTTTTTAAAGTAGAGGGAAATTATTTCCTTCTAATTTTCTGTGTACAAGTTTTGATATGTTGTGTTTTCATTTTCATTCATCTCAATTTTTAAAAATTTACCTTGTGACTTTTTTGTTTGATCTCTTGATTATTTAGGAGTGTGTTTAATTTCCACGTAATTCTGAATTTTCTAAGTTTCCTTCTGTTACCTGATTCTAATTTCAGTTCATTGTAATCAGAGAACATAGTTTGTATTACTTAAACATCCCTTTACATTTATTGGGACTTGTTTTTTGTCCTAACATGTGGTCTGTCCTGAAGAAAGTTCCATGGACACTTGTGAAGAATGTGTTTCAGGTAGTTTTCTTTTAAAAGCACACTCTGTAATTGCACACATTGCTTCCATTTGTAGCCCATTGGCCAGTATGTAGATACATAGCCTGTGCTTAGTTGAAAGGGGAACTGGAAATATAATGTCCAGTGGGAGAGCCATGTATTCAGTTAAAACTTAGGGTAAAGGGTGTTATTATTGAAAGGAGGAAGGGGAGAATGGATACTAGGGGATAGTATCACGGGCAGCATAGTGTTGTATTTGTTTGAATTTACTTTGAAAACTTTAATACAGATTAGAATAGGAACCAATGCCTTGGAATTAGCTGATGAGCCTAAAGATTATTAGAAATGATTTTTGAAGAGCTGGATGTGGTGGCTCACACCTGTAATCCTAGTACTTTAGGAAGCGGGCGGGGGGGATTGCTTGAGCCGAGGAGTTTGAGACCAGCCTGGGCAACATAGTGACACCTTGTCTCGACCAAAAAAAAAAAAAGAATGAGTTGGACGTGGTGGTACACACCTGTAGTCCCAGCTACTCAGGAGGCTAAGGCAGAAGGATCACCTCAGCCCAGAAGGGCAAGGCTGTGGTGAGCCATGATCATGCCACTGTACTCCAGCCTGCGTGACAAAGTGAACCTCTGACTCAAAGAAAAAAAATATATATTTTTTATTGCATGGTTCGGTATAACAGGACTGACTGCCCTTGTATGAATGAGATACAGGAAGCCAGCAAACCCAACCACCAAACCCAACAGTCTTTGGTAGCCCTAGAGCGACTTAGTAATAGAACACATCAGTCCTGTATCTCTCCACTTTATGGCAATCTGTGTGTTCTTATCCAAATGAAAAGACTGTAGCATCCATTTCAGAGAGATCTTTTTTTGAGGTGCTGGGCCTTGGAGGCAGAGGGAGGGACATTACCCAAGCTATGCATCACATGATGAAATTTGTGCCAATTTGCTAAAAAATACATTTGTTAGCAAATTTCACTTGAAAAGGTAACACCTGTTAGGGAGATTGCTGGGATGATCTCATCTTAACTGCCTTTCTCATATCGCCAAAAACTACTAGGATTCATCAAAAAGAACCTAATATTTGTGAATGGCATTGACTTAGGCAGGTTTGCTTCAGGCCAGAGTGAGGCTGAAGATCACTGGCAGCTAGGACTTTGCTTCTCACCTTTCTCCTTCTCTTGCTGTGTTGGCTTTATTTCTAATTTTTTAATTAGCTTTATAAAATTGTTATAGATTTAGGGGGTACAAGTGCAGTTTTGCTACATGGACATATTGCATAGGGTGAAGTCTGGGCTTTTAGTGTGACCATCACTCGAATAATGTACATTGTACCTATTAGGTAATTTCTCATCCCTCGTCACCCTTCCACCTTTCCAAGTCTTCAGTGCCTATTTTTTCACTCTCTGAGTAGGCTTTATTTATCGCTTTTCACACGGAAGGCACATGATTGGTGGCATATGTACCTCACAGCTTTAAGAGCAGATAGGATGGAGCTCTTCCCTTAGCCTCAGTTCTGGGACATGACTCTGTCCTGCCTTGTGTAGTGGTGGGTCCTGTGATTATCAGGTAACCACTCCTTCAGCACTCCGCTGTGTCTGGGGGATGGTCACACCAGCTTCCCTGAGGCTGCACATTAGAGCTGAGTGGGGAGAGAATGAAGGCAAGTCCCTGTGATGTGTGGAACAGCGGGGACTCAAGGCTGTGAGAGCACAGATAAGGTCTGGGCAAATGATTTGTGGGACAGCCATTCCAAATTGTGAAACTCTGCTACGTTTTACATCTCTAACGTTGGGTAGTTTACTTGATCTCTTTAGTGACACTTTCATTAAAAAAAATTTTTTTTGAGTCAGAGTCTCACTGTGTCGCCTAGGCTGGAATGCAGTGGCACGCTCACAACTACCATAGCCATTACCTGCTGGACTCAGGCAATCCTTCTGCCTCAGCCTTACAAGTAGCTGGAATTACTGGCATGCACCACCACACCTGGCAAATTTTTTTTATTTTTTTTGAGTTGGAGTCTCACTCCGTTGCCCAGACTGGAGTGCAGTGGCCACACCCGGCCACCACAGCATCGACCTGCTGGGCTCCGGCGATCCTTCCGCCTCAGCCTTCCGAGTAGCTGGAACTACAGGCGTGCGCTACCATACCCGGCTGATTTTTTTTTTTTGGATTTATTGTAGAGATGAGGTCTCGCCAAGTTGCCCAGGCGGGTTTCGAACCTGCGGGCTCAGGCAATCCACTCACCTCAGCCTCCCAAAGCACTGGGATTACAGGCTGAGCCACCGAGCCTGGCTTTTTATTTATTTATTGTACAGATGAGGTCTCACCAAGTTGCCCAGGTTGGTCTTGAACCCGTGGACTCAGGCAATCCTCTCACCTCAGCCTCCCCAAGTGCTGGAATTATAGGCGTGAGCCACCATGCCTGGCCAACACTGTCATTTATAATACATGAATAATTCTTACCATGCCAGGACTGTATATAGTGTCTGTCAGTCACACAGAAGGTTTCAATGAGTGAGAATCTGCTGCTGCTTTTTTTTAGTCAGAATTTCACTCTGTCAGTGCAGTGATATGATCATGGCTACCTCAGCCTCAACTGTCTGGGCTCATGTGATTCTTCTGCCTCAGCTGCTTGGAAGCAGCTGGTGGGACTACAGGCATGCACCACCACACCTGGCTAATTTTTATTTTTGAATTTATTGTTAAGAGACGAAGTCTTGCCATGTTGCCCATGCTGGTCTCCAACTCTGGGGCTCAGGCATTCCTCTTGCCTTGGCCTCCCAAAGTGCTGGGATTACAGGTGTAAGCCACCACGCCTGCTGCTATTATTAGTGTTATTATTTATACTGCCTTTATCCTTTTCCCCAAGTCCGCATACTTAGCAGCGTTATTTTTCTTTTTCTTTTTCTTTTTTTTGAGTTGGAGTCTCACTCTGTTGCCCAGACTGGAGTGCAGTGGCCCCCCCAGCCACTGCAGCCTCGACCTGCTGGGCTCCAGCGATCCTTCCGCCTCAGCCTTCCAAGTAGCTGGAACTATAGGTGCGCGCTACCACGCCCGGCTAATTTTTGATTTATTGTAGAGATGAGGTCTCGCCAACTTGCCCAGGTGGGTCTCGAACCCGCGGGCTCAGGCAATCTACTCACCTCGGCCTCCCAAAGCGCTGGGATTACCGGCTGAGCCACTGAGCCCGGCCAGCAGTGTTATTTTTCTAAGGCACATCTTCAAGAATCTTATTGCCTTCCTTATACACCTTTAGTAACTCTTCCCTAATTATTGAGGACAGTTGCCTTTCCTTAACTACTTCATTTTTTTTTAAAGATCCTTCAGGATATGGTCCCTGTAATCTTTCTTTCAGCCTCATCTCTAAGTTCCTCTCTGCACTTGTCTGTAAGTCTCCTCTCCTCTTCTGCACTGGCGCCTTTGCAGATGTTGTTCCATTGGTTGAAGTGACTTTTGCCCCCTACCTTCCCTCTCTCCCTTTCTTATCAGATTCCTTTATTTATTTATTTATAACCCCCTCCCCTCATTGAAACTTGAAACCTAGACACTTCAATTTTGCTTCCCTGATCTTTTCTCATGAGAGTCTTCTTGAGTGTTCACAGCACTTTGTGCCTGTATTCATGTGACACTTGCATTTTTACTCTGTTTTGTTTTGCTTTGAATTGGAGTCTCACTCTGTCGCCCAAGCTGGGATGCAGTGGCATGCTCATAGCTACCGCAGACTCGACCTGCTGGGCTCAGGCGATCCTTCTGCCTCAACCTTTCCAAGTAGCTGAAACTACAGGCAAAATCCACCATATCCGGCTAATTTTTTGATTTATTGTATAGACGAGGTTTCACCAAATTGCCCAGGCTGGTCTTGAACCCTGAGCTCAGGCAGTCCTCTCACCTCCTCCTCTCAAAGTGCTGGGATTATAGGCATGAGGTGCCCTGCCCTGCAATATATTGGTTCTTATCTTGTTTGACTTAACTTTGCATTTAAATATAAGAACATATACACTTTTGAAAAAATATCTCAATACCAAGCAGGGTCGAGAAGAGCTTTTTATTTTTTCTTTTTCTTCTCTGTTGTCGCATAAGTGTTCTTAACTAATAACAGTTATTGAAAGAAAACATAGTTAACAAAAACAGTCCTTAAGCATTTAGCAACCCTTTCACTATACCCTATACTTATCTTCCCTTCAAAAGTGTAAAGAAAATATACAAAAATAATAATTAAGTATTTTCAAACTAAAAAGCTCTTCTCGACCCTGCTTGGGATTGAGATATTTTTTCAAAAGTGTATATGTTCTTTTATTTGTAAGTAGAATAAAAAGAATCCTATCTTTAGTACCTCAACAATCACTTCTGAATATGAATTCTTGTAGCTCAGGACTGTGACTGTAGGTCATCTATGGTTTTAAGTGGGACAATTGTCTTTCAAACATTATCACATGCTATCAGCTTGTTTTGCTTCTTTTTCACGTGGGTAGAGTACAGAAAAATACCAGTTGTTCAAGTATTAAATATTTGTTTAACTTTTGATTATTTGAAGTTGTACTTTATTTTATTACACATGACTCATTTAATTTTAGGAATATTTACTGAATGTAAATATAGCACTTGTGCCTAACAAAGCCTTTTGCTTGGCTCAGTATGGTGTGGGAGACAGGGTAAGCAACGTTTCATCAGTAAATGTTTTTTGAGCATCTAATGAGTGCCAGACACTGTTCTGAAGCATAAGTCAAATATAATTCTTACCCCTAAAGGAGTGTGCAGTCTTGTGGGTGAGTCAGGCAAGTAAATCAGCCATTCTAACAGAGGGTGGTGCATGCCACGGCAAGGGAACATGCCGGGGACTCGGGAGTCCAGGGTGGGACTCTAAATCAGGCAGAGCTTAGGTACTCAGAGTGACAGCAAGGCAGAATATCTGGGTCAAGGATATTTCAAACTGAGGAATATTGCATGAAAAGCCACAGAGGCAAAAAATGTCATACACTGGGGAATTGCAACGAGGAAAAGCTAGAGCAGTGTTTCTTAAAATGTGGTCTTCTGTTTGCTTTTTTCAGAATTATCTGGGAGCGATTTTAAGCCTCCATGTAATTCTTAGTCTTCTAAGTGATGCCCTGACTTGCTGAAATATGAGAAATACTGGGCTAGAATTAAGGGGCATAAAAATAATGGGGTAATATATGTTACATTGAAGGCATGCGTACAGGTCTATGATTAGTTTAATTTGTAGAGACTATAGACCATTTTCGCTTAAAACCTATTAATTCTTCTATCCAAAATGATTTATTTTCACAAGGGGAGTGGGCAGAAGGAATGGCTATTACTGTAAATCTTGTCTTTTTATTCCCAGGTGATACTAAAAAATTTTTCAGTCTGCTTATGTTTTATTCATTGAATGTTTCGTTTTTCTTTTAGTCCAAGGACAAAATGATGAGAGGCTCTCGCAGAGGATGTGTTAGACTCAGAGTGAGTATTTATTCATTTTTATGAAAACCAATTTTGACAGAAAGAAAAAATATATATTTTGTGGAATCATGGAAGTCTATATTTAATTCCGCTTTCTTAATTATTGGGACAGGTAGGCAGGCAACTAAGTCTCAGAAGGAAGTGATTTCTTCAAGTAACAGCACCAGGACTAGAACTTAGTTATTTTTGCCTGTGATTTAATGTTGTATCCACTTAATGCTCCTACTGATTTTTTTAACCTCTATTTTACAGACAAGGGACTAGGGCTGTTCTTCGTTCTTAGGCTAGCTTTGTTTTTCCTGTTCAGCACTATTTAATAATGGTATATATAGCAGTGCTGTCCGGTAGAAATATAATGTGAGCCTGATATCTAATTTAAAATCTTCTAATATCCACATTTAAAAAGTGAAAAAAAAAAAAACCAGACAAAATTAATATTGTGTCTAGGTCAGTATATCGAAAATACTATTATTTTAATGTGTAATTCATAAACAATTATTAAGATATTTTGAATTCTTTTTTTCATACTATGTCTTCAAGGTCCAGTGGTTTTTTTGTTTGTTTTTTGTTTTTGACTTCAGAGGCTCACTCTGTCGCCCAGCTGGAGAGTGTAGTGGCATGCTCACAGCCACTGCATACCATAGCCTTGACCTACTGGGCTCGGGCAATTCTTCCACCTCAGCCTTCCAAGTAGCTGGAACCACAGGTGCTCACTACCACGCCTGGCTAATTTTTTGATTTAGTGTAGAGACGAGGTCTCACCGAGTTGCCCAGGCTAGTCTCGAACCCCTGGGTTCAGGCAATACTCTGACCTCTACCTCCCAAAGTTCTGGGATTACAGGTGTGAGCCACCATGCCCAACCAGTTTGTGTTTTGTACTAAGGGCACATCTCAATTCACAGTAGCCTCCCTTCAGGGAGGGGGCTTAATAGCCACATGTAGATAGTGGCTACCTTGTTGGGAAGGCAGGCCTATAGCTTCATGCTGCTTTCAGTTTCCACTGTTGTCCAAATAGGTAAAGGTAAGAAAGAATGCATAACTGGGGATCTAGTTTTTTGTACTCCATTATATTTACAGAAGGGTCTACCTCCATCATATCTAGGTAAATGAGCTTCTAGGAGCCTTTTCTTCTTCAGGACCCTGTTGCTTTCTTTCCGTCATCTTTCCCCCACCCCTGCATTCCTTGGTAGAATTAGGAAATAATTCTGAGAAAGGAACCACATTTTAAGGGAAAAATTCTGGCATTGAAATAGGAGTAAGTATGGCAGATTTGCAGGATGGAAATGAGAAAGGCCTGTTTTGAGCAGATGGTATATCTGTAATAGCATAAAGATGTAAAAGTTCAACTTATCGTTTTTGTTTTTTTTTAAATTTCCTTTGGTTTCTCTTTTGTCTGTTTGATCTTACTGCTTTTCTATGTTCTTGCTGTTGACCTCAGCCATCACTCTGTCTAGTGAGACTTTAGCAGAGCTGTATTGCACTTCTGTTAAATTCAGTCTGAATTTGGGTCACTGTCTCATTGTTATAGTTCATGCACTGATATTGTCTGTTTATTTTTTGTTTTTGCTTTTAAATATACCTTATTTAATTATTAACCCTTGTAACTACCACCCAGGCTAAGAAATAGAGTCTTGCCAGCTGTCCCTAAAACTTCCCCATTAAATTATACTCTTTTTTTTTTTTTTTGGAGTCCGTGTCTCACTGTCACCCAGGCTGGAGTACAGTGGAACGCTCACAGCCACTGCAGCCTTGACCTGCTGGGCTCAGGAGATTATTCCACCTCAGCTATCCAAGTAGCTGGAACTACAGATGCACACCACCAAGCCCGGCTAATTATTTTTTTGATTACTGTAGAGATGAGGTCTTGCCTAGTTGCCCAGGCTGGTCTCGAACCCTGGGCTCAGGCAGTTCTCTGGCCTCTGCCTCCCAAAGTGCTCGGATTACAGGCATGAGCCACCACACTTAGCTTAAATCACACTTTTTTTGTGTCTGCTAAAGTAATCACTTCTGTTATAGTGATCATTTCTTGCATTTTTTCTTTTTTTTTGAGTTGGAATCTCACTCTGTTGCCCAGACTGGAGTGCAGTGGCCGCTCCCGGCCACCGCAGCCTCGACCTGCTGGGCTCCGGCGATCCCTTCCGCCTCAGCCTTCCAAGTAGCTGGAACTACAGGCGCACGCTACCACGCCCGGCTAATTTTTTGATTTACTGTAGAGATGAGGTCTCACCAAGTTGCCCAGGCGGGTCTCGAACCCACGGGCTCAGGCAATCCACTCACCTCAGCCTCCCAAGGCATGGGATTACAGGCTGAGTCACCGAGCCCGTCTCATTTCTTGCATTTTTAAAAATAATTTTATCACCCAAACTCGCATTACTAAATTCCATAGTTTTATCTTGCCTATTTTTTTTAGCTTGATGTCTTGTGTTTACAATTTGTCAAGAGAAGAATCCAGACCCTTTGACATGTAGGATTTTGCCGTAGCATAGATTTTACTGATTGCACACTGGTGCAATTTGGTATGTTCCTCTGTCCTTTGTTTTTGCTGCAAATTGACTGCTGGATCGGCATCTGGATCAAACTCAGATTTGCGCCCTTTGGCAAGACCATAGGTGGTGTTATGTTTTTGTAGCAGGAAGCACTTAGTGTCTAGTTTTTGCCTTTTATTGATATTAAGAGTTGTTGACACTCATTACCTACACCAGTTATCTCATTGAGAGTTGCAAAATGATGCTGGTCTATCATTTAACAATTTTTTAAAAATCAAAAGTAATTTTAAAAAGAGAGACTTCTCTTCATCTGTTACTTGGTTACTCATTGATGCAGTTCAAATAGGCAAGATGACTGCTTAATTATTTCCTTTTACTTACCCAATTTTCAAGATAATGAAGGAACTTCAGAAACACCCATTTGTATATCTATCCAAAAGAATTGGAAGCAGGGACTTGAACAGCTGTTTGTATGTTTATGTTAGGTAAAAGCAATACAAGTATCTATCCACACATGAGTTGAAAGGCAAAATGTGGTACAATGGAATATTATTCAGCCTTAAAATGGAAGAAAATTCTAACACATGCTACAACATGGATGAACTGTGAGGACGTTATGCTAAGTGAAATAAACCAATCATAAAAAGACAAACGATACATGATTCTACTTATGTGAGGTACCTAGAGTAGTCAAATTCATGAAGACAGAAGGTAGAATGGTGGATTCCAGAGGTTGGGGGTGGGCGAAATGGGGACTTAGTGTTTGATGGGTATAGAGCCTCAGTTTGGAAAGATGAAAAAGTACTGGAGATGGATGGTGATGATGGTTACACAACAACATGAATGTACTTAATGCTACTGTGTACACTTAAAAATGTTTAAAATACCTGGACAACATAGTGAGACCCCCATCTCTACATAAAATATAAAAATGAGCCAGGCATGATGGGTGCATGCCTGTACAGTCCTAGTTGCTTGAGAGGCTGAAGTGGGAGAATCACTTGAGCCTAGGAATTTGAGGCTGCAGTGAGCTGTGTTTGAGCCATTGCACCCAAGCCTGGCTAACAGAGCAAGTCCCCAACTCTAAAAAAAAAATGATTAAAATGGTAAATTTTATGTATTTTTTTTACCACACACACAAAAGCACCCATTTGTTATCTCACAATTTTATAGATCAGACATCTCAGTTGGGTTCTCTGCTTAAGGTCTCACATGGCTGATATCAAGAAGTTGACTGGCCTGGGCCCTTATATGGAGGCTCTGAGGAAGAATCCTCTTCCAGGCGCAGTTAGGTTGTTTGCAGAATTCAGTTCCTTGTGGCTGTAGAACTGAGGTCTCCATTTTTTTGCTGTCCGTTGTGTTCTGCTTTAACTTCTAGAGGCTGCATGTCTCCTTGGTCATGTGCCCCCGCCCCCATCTTCAAGTCAGTAGTGTGCATTGAACTCTTCTTGTGCTCTGAATCTCTCTGACTTCCCATTCTGCTATCAGCTGTAGAAAATGTGCTTTTGAGAGGCCTCATGTGATTAGATTAGGGTATTTCCACAACTTAATCTCCCATTTGCCATTTAAGGTAACATATTTGGTCCAATGGCATCTCATCATATTCACAGTTCAGCCCACCCTCAAAGAGGAGGAGATTTTACAGGGGCAAAGGTCACTGATAGTCAGTCTTAGAATTCTGCCTACCACACAGCATATCAGAGACGAGCCAGATATACCTGTGTTTGAATCCCATTTTTACTCTTTGCCTTGTTGACTGGAAGAGGGAAGCCACTATAAACTTCCTAAACTTGAGTTTTCTCTTCTTTAAAGTGGGGATTATGACTGGGCAAGTGGCTCATGCCTGTAATCCCAGCACTTGGGAAGTGAGAGGATTGCCTGAGTTCAGGGGTTAGAGACTAGCCTGGGCAACTTGGCAAGACCTGGTCTCTATAATAAATCAAAAAATTAGGTGGGTGTGGTGGTATACCTGTGGTTCTAGCTACTTGGAAGACTGGGGCAGAAGGATCACCTGAGCCCAGTAGGTCCAGGCTATGGTGGCTGAGCATGCCACTGCCTCCAGCCTTGGTGACAGAGTGAGACTCTGACTGTAAATAAATAAATAAATAAATAAATAAATAAATAAATAAATAAAGTGGGGATTATAGTACCCTTCTTCAGAACTTTGTGAGGATTAGATGCCTGACACATAGATGGAACCTATTAATTAGCAATATGTATATATGTATACATATGCATTTTAAGAAGCTTTGTAGTATTTTCAAAAAGTTAGATTGCCATCTGGCATCCTATTAAGAGGCATCTGGAGGCCAGGTGCGGTGGCTAAAGCCTGTAATCCCAGCACTTTGGGAGGCTGAGGCGAGAGGATCACCTGAGTTCAGGGGTTTGAGACCAGCCTGGGCAACTGGTGTGCCTGTGGTTCCAGCTACTTGGAAGGCATCTAAGTGATAAATGCATTGTCTATCACTACCACAGTCATCATCTTTGTCATCACTGTCATCATCATCATCCATAGCCATTACTATTTCCTATGCACACATAATTGTTAAGCTTCACAACAAACCACTGTTATCTCATGCTCTCTTCACAGAATTAGGAAATTTGCCCAATGTCAGAGTAAGTAAAGGGCAGAACTAGTGAGATTCAGTCCCAGATCTCTGATTCTTTCTACACCGTTGGTCCTAGACTTGGCCACACCATACAATCACCTGGAAGATTTGTTTAAAAGTAAACGTTCCAGAACACTATCTTAAAGCAGCATGTCTAGAAGGTGGAACCAGAAACCTGTATTGTAAAGAAGGTTTCCAGATGTTTCTTACTTTTTTTTTTTTTAAATTGGAGTCTCACTCTGTCACCCAGGCTGGAGTGCAGTGACATGATCATGATGATCATGACTCCAGCAGCTTCAGCCTCCTGTGCTCAGCATCCCCAGTAACTGGGACTACAGGTGCACACCACTATGACTGATTTTTAAAAATTTTTCTTGTAGGGATGAGGTTTCACTGTGTTGCCTAGGCTGGTCTTGAACTCCTGGGCTCAAGCAGTTGCCTGCCTTGGCCTCCCAAAGTGCATGAGCCACAGTACCTGGCTTATCCTTTTTTTTCAGACAGGGTCTCACGGGGTCGCCCAAGATGGAGTGCTATAGTATGATCATAGCTCACTTCAGCATCAAACTTCTAGGCTCAAGCAATCCTACTGCCTCAGCCTCCTGAGTAACTAGGACTACAGATGCATACCGCCACACCTAGCCAATAAAAATGTTGTTTTTCTTTTTCTTTTTCTTTTTTTAGAAATGGGGTTTTGCCATGTTGCCCAGGTTAGTCTTGAACTCCTGGCCTCAAATGATCCTCCTACCTTGACATCCCAAAGTGTTGTGATTACAGGCATGAGCCGCTACATCCAGCATACCTTTTTACATTTGTAACTCAGAACCACAAAAGTACTTGTATTGTATTGCATGTTAATTTGTCTGTGTTTCCTACTTGGTAGTAAGTTCCCATCCACTGTCACAATTATTTGGCACATAATAAGCTGTTACTCAAAAATGCTTATTGCTAATCTTATGTGTTTATAAAAATGATTAATAAATGTTGGGAAATTTGCCTTTACTGTGGTTTACATACAAAAGAAAAGGAATTATTTATCTCAAACACAGTATGAGTCAGTGGTATGTTATGTTTTCTAATGAACAAAGCAAAACACCCATGTGGATACTGGCTACATGAAAAGAGAATGGGGAAAGGAACCAAAGAGGAAGCTCAGATCAGATACTGTGTAGAGTCCTGTCTTTAGTGTTACTGTTACTGGGCTCCCATTCTTCTAGTCTAAAAGAGTTAAAGCAGACACCCTGAGTTGTAAGGTGGTGTAAAACCAGTGGAGGAAAACAGAAAAGCAAAAAATCTTGACTGTGTTGTTTACAAAGTATGTGCCACTAGATGGTGCCCTTTCCTTGATGAAAGTGAAATGTTGCTTGTGTCCTCAAGAGCGAAATATTGGCATTTTCAGAGAATATCTGCTAAATGGAGAAGTGACAACATTAAAGATGCAGTGTGGAGGCAAGAACAGGGCATATGAAATGAGGTCCAGACCCGGATCCTGCCACCTTCTAGTTTTGTGACTTGAGGCAGCTCATCCATTCAATTCTTGAGCTAGCTCTGTTTTATCGCTGGAATGGACATCATGCCATTTACTCATAGAATTGTGAATATAAAATTAATTTTTATTTATTTTTTAAGTTCGTGTCTCACTCTGTCGCCCAGACTGGAGTGCAGTGGCATGATCCTAGCTCATTGTAGCCTTGATCTCCTGGGCTCAGACAATCCTTCTGCCTCAGTCTTGCGGGTAGCTGGGGCTATGGGCGCATGCCACCACGTCTCATCAAATTAATTAATATATTAACAAAGTACCCAAACACAGTGGTTGGGATTTAGTAGGTTATTTATGAATGGTAGTTATTGTTGTAATTAATAATTACTGTTAATAGATAAATCCCAGATTCTGAAGAATTCTAAAGGGCCTTAGGAATCACCAAAGAAAGATGAATTATAACAAAGTTTTAATGCCAAGTGTATGTATGTCTTTGAAAACCATTCTGTGAATGACTTAGGGTAGCTCTCTTTTACCCATCCAATGAAAGTGAGCACTCCATTTACCTGCTGTGCTAGGTATCAAAGTTAATTGTGAGTCTCTGAGGGATGCATCATCTGTTTTCTTTTCTGTTAGTCCATTACCAAGAGGTCAGCAGTGATGGAGTATTAATAGTTTCAGCACTGACTTCTGTTAGTGTCTGATTTCATTGATACCATGACATTTTTCTTTCATGTTCTAACATCCCTGGGATGTACCTTACAATAAATGGCATTTTCAAATGGATGCAATAAAGTATTAATTTTAGATTCATGTATAACCTTACGAATGTCTTCCCAGTCCCCTTAGATTTGTATTCTGTAAGAACTTTTTATCAATTGACTTGTCAATTTTATTGTGAAAAATCAGTCTATTCATTTCAGCCTTTCTTGTTAATTCAGTAGCCTTTTTGCAAGCTCTGTCTCATCTCTATGAGTTTAATGTTGCAAATGTCCTCCTTTGGGCAAGATGTAAACACCTGTTTAATCTCTGTGATTGGTATATTTTCTGAATGTTTTATAAAGTAAGATTAAATAAAAAAGAAAGTGATGGAAAAATATATTCCAGGCAAGTGCTAACCATAAGAAAGCTGGGAAACGGTATTAATATCAGACATAAGAGATGAAGACAAAAATTAAAATTGTTTTGGAAAAGAGAATACTAAAGATGTATTATCAGATAGAAAATGTTCTTTGACAACAATGGAATAAATTCAAAATCCCCTAACAAAACAGTAGCTATCTATCTCCTTGCATACATACTTCTAAATAATTCACTGGGGAAAGTAGAAATCATAATGGGAATTGTGAAATATTTAAACCTGAATGATAATGAAAGGACCACATGTTAAAACTGCATCAGTAGATGTTTATGATTTATAGTATTAAATGAATACATTATGAAACAGAAATTGGGAATTAATGATGTAAGCATTACATTTTTAAAATTAGAAAAAGAAAAGGGCAATACTAAAGAAAGTAGAAAGAAGAAAATAACAAACAGAATATGTTGAATGGGAAATAAACATTAGAGAGCATAAACAAACTACATGCAGTTATTCTATGAAAAAAGTCATGAAGGCTGTGTTCGGTGGCTTAGCCTGTAATCCCAGCACTTTGGGAGGCTGAGGTGAGTGGATTGCCTGAGCCTGCAGGTTCGAGACCAGGCCAGGCAACTTGCAAGACCTCGTCTCTACAATAAATTAAAAAAAAGAAAACTAGCCGAGCGTGACAGCACGCCTATAGTTCCAGCTACTTGGAAGGATGAGGCGGAAGGATCGCCAGAGCCCAGCAGGTTGACGCTGGGGTGGCCGTGAGCATGTCACTGTACTCCAGCCTGGGCAACGGCGTGAGACTCCAACTCAAAAAAAAAAACCTCGTGAAATAAACCTGGTAATATTGTTTTGAGGAGGAAAAAAAGCAAAGGCACAAATAAACAATATTAAGAATGAAAAAGAAGAGAAAAGTGCATATATAGCAGAGATAAAAAAATAATAAGAACAGATAACTCTACTATCCCTGAGATTAGAAATAGAGAGAACTCCTCAATTAATTTTATGAGGCTAATACAACCTTAATATGAAATCATACAAGGACATTATAAGAAAGGAAATTTTTTGGTTATTTACTATCAGTAAATGACTCTGACTCAAAAATAAAAAGAAAGACTTCAGATCTGAATAAAGAAAACGCTATCTCCTGTTAATGCCTTGTTCAATTTTTTTTTTTTTTTTTTTGATTCAGAGTCTCACTCTGTCGCCTAGGCTAGAGTGCAGTGGTACGCTGAAGGCCACTGCAGCCTGGACTTGCTGGGCTCAGGTGATCCTTCCGCCTTGGCCTTCCAAGTAGCTGGAATCACAGGCATGTGCCACCATACTGGCTAATCTTTTAATTTATTGTAGAGATGAGATCTTGCCAAGTTGCCCGGGCTCGTCTTGAACCCCTAGGTTCAGGTAATCCTCTGGCCTCTGCCTCCCAAAATGCTGGGATTACAGGCATGAGCCACCAGGCCCAGCCTGGTTCAACTTAATATCATCTGTATGTTCATTCTCCCTAAATTAATGTATGAATACAATGCAATTCAAGTCAAAACCACAATTTAGGCTTATTAGAGTACTTGACAAGATGATTCTGAAAGTCATTTAAAATGGTAATCAATAAAGATACTTTTAAAGAAAGGAGTTGGGGGACTTGTCTCTCCAGATACTAAGGCTTTTAATGAAACTATGGTAGTTAAAATGGTATTGACTCCAAAACAGCCAGAATTCTGTTTTTTTGTTTGTTTTTCCCCAGGCCATAGGAGCAAAACTGTCTATCTTTGACAGTGGAATGATGATTCATGTCTGAAGTATATCTGTTTGTATAGAAAAAAGGGAAAGAGGGAAATTCAGGTGTAGTGTTGGGATAAGGGGAAAGAGATCAGTGGAATAGAAGAGAAAACTGTGAAACAGCCATGCATCTGTGGGGATTTGGTATACGATGGAGCATTACAACTCAGACATGATCACTTAGTAAATGAAGCTGGGTCAATTGACTGTCTACATGGAAAAAAAATTACTGTGTACTCCATGCTACACACAAAAATAAATTCCAAATGTAATACAAGTATTAAAGAATGTCTTTGTGACATCAAGATAGAAGAGAATGTTTAAAGCATAAACCATGATGGCAAATATTGGTAGATGTGACTACATTCAAATTTTTAAATCTTTGAACAAAAAAAGATACCACAATCAAAGAGAAAAGACAACCTATGGACAGGAGAGAAAATATTTACAATACATAAACTGGCAAAGGATTAATATTCAGTATATGTAAGGAACATCAACATGTCTATAAAGAAGACAAAATGAAACTCAAAAGAATGCATACAAATCAGTAAAAAAGACAAAAGCACACTCAAAATGTTCAATGGATATGTACATTTAATTCATATAAGAGGAATTAAGAAGGTAAAATGTTGAGTGAAAAAAGAAAACCAAATTGCTCAGCACTCTATTACTGGCACCTAGAGCAGTGCCATTCATTAATTACTTGTTGGATCAATGAATGAATGATGCTAAAGCAGTTCCTCTATGTAGTGTCTTCTTTGGTGAGCACATTGGATCTCGAGACTTCTTGCCTTCTACTTCTCCCTCTCTCCTCTAGACTATGTCCTCTTCCGGGCAGAGACATATCTGATTCCTCTGTATCCCCTGGCTGTTATTGCTCCTAGCCTAGAATAGGTATTTAATAAATGTGTTGAAGTAATTAGTGAATATTACTTACTGTAACAGTGTCCTGGTAAGAAAGGGCTTTGGATCAGGAATTGCAAGACATGGTATTCTGCCTTTTAGTTGTTGGACCTTGGGAAGATTTTTACATCTGAGTTTCTGTTTCTTAATTTCTAAAGTAGGGTAATAACTTGTTCTGCTAAAATCTCAGGAGGCATTTTTAAATGTGAAGGTAAGATAGGCTTCTAATGTCATTAGAGCAGTGGTGGAAAGTATGTGGTTGTGGAGTTATAATGGGAGTAGCTATGCTGTATATTCTTAGTCTCTATTCCTTTTAGGAGCATGTGAGCAATCTATGTCCCAGAGGAGTCATCATTTTTAAAAAATTATCTTTGGAATCAGTTCACCAGCCCACTTTTCTCTTCTTCTTGCAAAGGGAGATTGGCTCTAAAATAGCCAGAATTCTGCCGCCCCCCTCCCCCCCACAAACCATGAGAGCAAAACTTTCTTTCTGTCTTTGGCACTAGAATGATGAATCATGTCTAAAATATGTCTGTGTGTATAGAGAAAAGGGAAAGAGGGAAAGTCAAGAAATTCATTTCATTGGATAAGCTGTGTAGTTCTTGTTACTGTCTGTCTGGAGCCTTGAGAGTATGACCCTGGATCAACAGATACCTTGGTGGTATCAAGTACTGACACAACTTGACCCTCTGAAGCCTTCAGAAAAAATCCTAAGAGGTGCTAAAAGATGCATATGTTTATTATGTTGGCACAATGGGCCATAAAAGCAGAGATGAAATTAAAACATTGCTATTTTGGTGGGTTAGCATATGAAATAACTTTTTTGTTTTTTTTTTTTTTGCTTAGTTGGTTATTTCAAAAGCCCTGTCTTTAAGTTCTGAAATGATTTCTTCTGCTAGAAGATGCATAATTAGTATTTATTGAATGTATGAATGAATAAATGAATGAGCAAACAAAAATATCTAGCAAACT
>CAUYQG010235829.1:0-19050 GCA_963574415.1 Tarsius wallacei | reverse complement strand
CCTGTTCCATTGGTCTATATGCCTGTTCTGTACTAATACCAGGCTGTTGTGATTATTGTAGTTTAGAGTCTATAATACTGAGTGATCTATCACAGAAACAAAGAACTGAGTATCACATGTTCTCACTCATAAGTGGACCTTAAACAATTATCATGATACTGTAAGAAAAGGATTGGTAGTAGTGGGAAACTGCGGAGGAGGGGGCACACCTCATCAACAAGGATACCTGCATAATGAACATTTGTATACCTAACCTGATCTTTAACCTGATATCACATCTTTAAAATTTAAATTTAAAAAAAGAAGAAGACATGGAAAATCTTCTCTTGTTAAAAGTCTTGCTTTGCATGTTCACTTATAGTTCATCTGTTATTTCCTTAAGTTGTAAATTCTTTGAAAGAATGAGAATTTTGCGTTCATTTCATTTTATTTTGTCTCCAATGCTATTAGAAATCCCATCAGAAATTATTGACTGAATTTTTTTTAAAAAGGAAATATTACCACATCAGGATCTAGATGACTTGGATCTGAACGTGATTGGCCATGAAACAGATTTATGATCTTGGCAAACCATTTCTTTTCTCTGGATTAAGTTTCCTTATCTGAAATGTAGGAGGCTGGTTAGCAGCAGAGATATACATCCCAAGAACTCCTAATATATGCATTAAGGCAAAATTCTTCTCATCTGAGAAGTGGGAAGCACAAAGTTGTAGGTATTTAACTCACCCTCATTTCTACCACCTCATCACCTTACTGCCTCTATCCCATTTATCAACCTTAAACCCCCCTAGGGAAAAAATGAAAATTGTCTAATGTGATCATCTTTAATGTACCTTCCAGCTTTTAACAATAACAAAAGCAGGAACAAAGAAGGTGAATACCTTCAGTTAAATTCATTGCAAGATTAAAATTCCTTCAAAAGCAAGATAAACTAATAATTTTCTTATGACACAGAGAAACTTTGTGATTATTAGAGCAATATGATTCTTAGACCACTATTGTTTTCTGCCTTTACATCCTAGGTAAGCCATGTTACTTCACAGATTTCAAAACAAGCAACTGAGATCTGAGTTTGGAAATGTTCTAATCCATGTACAAAGTTAGAATGACAGATTTTCTGATCCCCAAGAGAAATTGACTTTTTTTTACATTAAAATTCTGGTCCAATTTAGATACTCAAGTAGACCCAGTTTGCAAAGCCAAATTGCACGCATTTTAGGTAGAATAGTAAAAGTACAATACCATTTTATATTGTTTGATAGTTTGCAGACATGTGCAGTTATCATTATTGTTTTTAACTCTCAAACTCTAGTCCAAATACTACAGTTAATTATTTTGCTCAAATAGAGTGACACTTGAGTGTCAGGGGCCCTGGTGATTTCTATATAGAACATTGCCCCTGAAACACAAAATCCCAAGCAATTGTAATTACTCTGGTTAATCCTCACTTCAGCAAAGTTACTTAGTAGTCATTGTTCCATTTACTGGAAAACATTTACTACAGTAACCCAACCTTTCAGACGTGCCAGAAAGCCTCAGAGGCCTAAAGTATTAAGCATTGCTACTATAGCACATACAGAAGAAAATGTTAAACAAATGAGAAGACAAATGTTACAAATGATTTGTATTAAATGTATTCCACTTATAAGATATATGCTATGTTATGCTACCAAAGATGAATATTCATTTCAAAGATGATTTTTTTCTTTTGAGGCCCATTGAAGTGACATCAGCAAGCAGGCAAGCAAAGCAGCTCTGAAACCATTAGCTGGTTACCTGTATTTTGCACCCTCCCTTAAACTACTGACACAACCTTTCACTATGGTTTTAAGGCCTAGTTGCCCATTCATTAGGTTGACAAACTTGTCGAAAGCCTCCAGGACTTTGTCAGTTATGTCAGAAACACTTATAAGAGAGATAGTATATATCAGGGCTCAACTGAATCCTGTCAACCATTGCCAAAATGACACACACACACACACAAAAACTCTTCTGGGACAAAAGGTTCTAGAAAAATATGAGACTTCCCACTCAGATTCTGTTGACTCACCAACCCAGTTACATATGTGCAGTTTAGAGTGATTCTGTCTCTGCTATTTGATTGCCCTAGTCTTTCTGAATGCATTTTATGATGCATTTTAAAAATTCCAAATTCTTCTGAATGTTTTGGCAGTCAAGATGAAAGTTGATCAACTCTGGTTTTTGATGTAGGAGCCAAACACTTAAGCCCATATTTTGACACAGGGCAGTTACAACCAAATGCATGGTTATGAAAATCAGAAAACTAAAATAAGAACTAAATACAAATAAATAAAGATGAGCAATATTCAGACATAATAATTAAATTATTTCTACCTCTGCAAGGAAAGACAGAATTCAGGTAGCTAAAATAATACAGGAGTTTAATATGCTTCTGTATCACTTCTATATAAATAAAAACTTGCAACTTTTAAGGATTAGCAAAAGCCATATATAGGTGGCAATAAGATAACTTAAATGTTTCTGCTTAGACTCCAGTAAATGACTCCTGTATTTCTGATATAACTAACACAGTCCTAGAGTTAGAAATAATTCAAAAGAATTCAAAATGTTTTAAAATTAGAATTGTGTACATCATATGAAAGAAATGGAAGAAATGACTCAGCTTAAAAAAAAAGTGACGACAGAAGTACATGCAGTAAAATGTATTCTACATTTTCCCTGGATTGCCAATGGTAAAAGTTTGAAAACTGAATTTCCCAGAATTCCTTGCCAGCTACATTCTAGTTAAGTTCTAACAATGGGAGAGACTACTTGAGATTAGAAGGAGAGAAGGAAAATAACAGAAGCATTGGATTGCAGGCTCCTTCTGGCCACGTGGTGGTGAGAGCAGATTCAAAACTGAGTAAAGTCACTTTATTGCTGCTCCAACCCATCCTTCACTTTGGTAACCAGTTCCCCATATTAAACCCCAATAGAGTGGTTTCTGTTTCCCTGATTAAAAATGGCTGACAAGATCCTGAAAATTATTTCATTCGTTTGCCACTCAGTTAAGAAAGGAAGATAAAAGCCTGTCATTCTACCAGCCTTAGGGAAGATGATCATAAAAAGTTCTCAAACTCATTAGATCAAATGATTATAGTAAAATTCCCCAAGTACTCTGTTAAGTGTCTTCAGGAGTAACTTTAGGAGGTTGGCCATATCCAAATAGACCTTATTTATATCAGTGAGATAGACTGTTTTACACAAGATGTACACATGTGATTGCTTTTAGTATCATCTCACATAGCAAATTTAAATTCAATTGTCTCTGGTGACCTAAGGAAAAAAAAATGGGCATAGGACACTCAAATGTTAGGTTTAAAGAAAAACTACCTGCTGGGTGCCGTTGCTCATGCCTATAATCCCAGCATTTGGGGAGGTGGAGGTGGGAAGATTGCCTGAGCCCAGGAGTTCAAGGCCAGCCTGGGAAACTTGGAAAGACCTCATTTCTACAATAAATCAAAAAATTAGCCCAAGTGTGGTAGCCTGTGCCTGTAGTTCCAGCTACTTAGAAGGCTGAGACAAAAGAATCGCCTGAACCTAGCAGGTCAAGGCTGTGGTGGCCATGATCGTGCGACTGCACACTCCAGCCTGGGGAACAGACGGAGACTCTGACCAAAAAAAAAAAGACAAGCTAAAAACATCAATTTGCAGCAATGCAATATATTTGAAAACATCTGGGAAATAATGTGACCTCAGGAAATTTGCTAGAATGCTTCTATTGAAGATGGCTGGCTCAATTTGTCCCTAAAGCCAAAGGATAGAGTTCAGAATAAATGGCAACTCAGAATGTCAGCAGAAAAGCACAATTCACAAGAAATTCATGTTGGAAAATAACTAGTTTTACTGGTCATACTTGTCCACTTAGAATAGCTCACATATGCTTGTTTGGGGTTTATTTGTAGGGCCCATATTGTTTCAAAAGAAAAATGTCTTACAAAGGTGTACATAATACAGCAAAATAAGAATAATCAAGAATAGTTGAGAGTTATGCAGAGGAAAATAAAGACTGGGAAAATAAGATGGAAGTAGGACAGAATATGTATGATAATAAAACTTTCCAGCAGCCTGTAAGAAGACACAAACATGATCTGTTACAAGTTTTAGATTCTCCATAAAATAGAACAACGTAATAGCAGGTGTAACCGTTCTTATTCCTGATACATGAGGCAATAATATTAGTATAGTATTACTTATGGACCACTTAGCTCTGCTAATCGCTGTCCTAAACACTTAACATAAATTCATATACTTTTTAAACGAAATTCTTAAACAGGAGATCCTAGTGCAATCTTCATGTTACAGATGTGGAAATTGAATCAAAGTAAGATCAAAGGCCAGGCCTAAGGTTTTCAGCCAGGAAATGCAAGAGTAGGGATAGGCATTCAGACAGTCTGGCTCCAGAGTCCATCCTCTTAACCTCTATATTTATAAAGTATCCCAAATAATGATCAAAATAGTACTATAGTAAACTTGGAGATGCGTTCTCGAGGGTCATTTTCTTGTGTTACGAGGCCTATGGCAACAGGTCAAAGCACAAATTTAGAAAATCAATTCTAGAAAGTAAAACTATGTGAGCCAGGTACCCAGCTCTTTGTTCTTTTAGCTTAATCCAGAGTTAGGTTGTTACCTAGGGATTGTAAACTCCAACAACTGCAAGAACCAGACAGGTAACCTAAATCAGAGACTTAAAGAAAAAGGTACTAATAAGAACAGTGACTAAATAAGGAACTGTTTCTCAATTCTGGGCATTTGTTGCCACTCAAGGATATGCGCCTAGTTTTGCCGGGACCCTCCTCCCCCAGGGAAATTCAGATTTAATGCAAATTTTTTTATTATCTGTTAAAATGTGTGTAGGGGTTGGGTGCAGTGGCTCAGCCTGTAATCCTAGCACTTTGGGAGGCCAAGGGGAGAGGATTACTTGAGCCCAGGGTTCAAGACAAACCTGGGCAACTTGGTGAGACTGCATCCCTACAATAAATGACAAAAACTAGCCGGGTGTGGTGGCATGTGTCTGCAGTTCCGGTTACTTGGAAGGCTGAGGCAGAAGGATCACCTAAGCCCAGCAGGTCGAAGCTGCAGTGGCCATGGGTGTACCACTGCACTCCAGCCTGGGTGACAAGAGTGAGACTCCAACTCAAAAAAATAAATAAATAAAAGTGTGTGTGTGTGTGTGTGTGTGTGTGTGTGTGTGTGTTAGGCAGAGAGAACATATTCACAAGGTAGATTTGATCAAGAGGGCTCAGATTAGTTACCCCTACTTTCGCATACATAGTTCAAGCAATGTTTCTCAAATTTCATCCACATCTCAAAATCTGAGGGCAGCATGGATCCCCCCAAAAATTATCCTCACCTTAAGAACCACACCCTCCTAGGGAAAGGACACAGAATTCTTCCTTCCCCCTTTTCCTCTACTTCCTCACATTCAACATCTTGAGAATCACTGATTCATAGAGATGAGTGTATTGCTTTTCTCTCAGGCAGTACTCCGTAAGTGTTTGCTTTCTTCTACCAAGCTTTAGAATATTGAGAATTTGGGAGTTTGGAATTATATTTCCTGTTAAATACCTAGAGTGCCTAGAATGCAGCTGTTTTAGGCCCCCAGGTAAATGCAGAGCCAGTGCAGGTAAAATAAACCTCTCTTCATATTCTCTTGTGAAATTTGAGTTTCTTAACCAACCTCATCTTGCCCAGGGCAAACCAAGGGGTTATCAGTTCATAAGCAAAATCAAGGTTTTCTTCAGAATGTAATTCTCAGTCCATTCAAACCCTGATGGTAGAGAGACAGAGAATAAGTATGAGTTTCTGTGGTTCTATGTTGTAAGTCTGAAAAAAAATGCAGTTTTGAAGTCCGTTCATTCATCTTACTTTTCTCAGCCACTCTTTTTTCTAAGTCAACTATGTGGCAGTTGGTCGCAGGAAAACCTGTGAAAATATCTAAAAACAATGGCAGAAGAGAGGCAGATATAATTTTTACTACATTCAGAATATCCCAGCAAAACACTGAAGGAACCAGAGGGGAGTTAATAGCTATAATATAAATATGTTTAAAACACACCTCCTCTCTACTTTCCGTGTTATCAATCAATATCACTATTTCCAATCATAAATAAGTTTGCTAAGGTTTCTTTGCTTAGAGATTCTGAGAACATGTGAAAGGCATAATTATCAGTCCAACAGCTCTCAAGTCGTGTTACTTTATGCTTTGTGCCTAACATGGCATGGATGAGTAAAAACAATCTGGCCAACATCGGAGGGCAACGTGATATGGCGTAGTCAATTGGAAAATTGGAGTATTCATCAGAGAATCCCAACCAAGCAGTGGATTATAGAAATTAAAATTTAGTCCTAGAATCAGTGTAGGAGGTTGTAAGGTATGACTATCTCGCATTCTCTGATCCTGGACTTCAGAGCACTGAACAGCACAACTGCACTTGCTGTTTTAACATGTGATGACCCCTATGCAAAATGAAAACACTAACACATGTTAAAGCAGAGTGGAAGGCACAGTTATCCCCCAAACTCCCTGGGCTTCATTATGTTCTTCTCATTGGAAAAAAAATGGCGTTCATCACAGTATTACTTATAATTCTAAAAACCTAGAAAAATGATATATAAACAATAAGGCAATTATCAAACACATTATAGCAAACATTATGGAGCCTCTTAATATTTTTATATTTAATATAAAATATATTTACTAATTTTAATATTGTGCTTCCAAAAGTTTTGCAGTGATACAAAGGAAATGCAAATGCTACAATAGTAGGTAAAAAGGACAGAAAATACAACTGATTACCCAGAAAGTTCTCACATATGTCAGCCCAGATATGGACAAAATATAACAAAATATAACAGTTTTTGCCTCTGGACAGGGCAGTGTAAAGTGTATATTTTCATCATTTTTTTCCATTTATTTTCCATCATTTTTTTCCATTTATTCTAAAAGTTCTACAATAAATATACAATTATTTTTATAGTTGGAACGCCAAAATTCAAACTTCTTACAAAACTATTAGCCTTAAGATTATGGGTAAAAAATGGACTGAGTTTCTTCCTACCAAGAAATTCTGCCTCCCACATTTTAAAAGAAACGTATAGTCTTATAAGATAACAATAATCAAAGTCCTTAGCCTCTGTCCACGTTGTCTGTTTCAGCTACACTCAAGGCACCATCTCTAAAGGTCCAGCCATATAACACTGAAACTCCCAAAACCACAAACATCAGTAGGAGACTTCATTTCTCACTGACTGGGTTTTTTCCACAATTTTGTGATGAAAAACTAATGGAGTTGAAGACATTACTGTTTCTACGAAAATATTAAAAATGTAACTCACATATTTGTGTAGTCTTCACCAAATCAAGGTTATGCTTGAAGTGCAAAAGGAATGCAATAGGATTCACAAGAGAATTATATTTCTTTTGAATCAATGTTCTAGAAAAGAATTGAGCCATTTGTAACTCTTCTTTTCCTATAATATTAAGGAAAAAAAAGCTAATACTGCAAAAAAATTGGTTGGCAATTCACAATTATTAGACATTGATTTTGTGCCAACACTGTCTATGCAGAATACTACTGTAGGGATAAGATATATTTAAATATTGGAATGGAAGTTGGCTAAGCCTGTACTTCTCTGATTAAATAATACATCAATTTCATCCACATTTTCTAGTTCCTGCAACTATGAAGTGTTTTCACTAAAGCCATGATGATATAGAAAATAGTCTTTTAAAGTCATCTACAAGGAAAGTAAAAGACCCATTTAAGGTTAAAACTAACTTTATCATTATATCCTCCTGATGACAAGTAATAGAATAACAGCTATGTGTGCTTAGCCCATTAAAGTTGGCACTGGTAGACCCATTTCACAGAAAAGATAAGTGTGATTCATAAAGTTTAAGTAACTTGTTCAAGATCACATAGATACCAAATGCTGCAAATCATCAACTGTTCACCCTGTACTGGTAACCAAGAACTTTAGAAAGTGAAGAATTATACATTATTTTCATTTTATTTTCCAATTATGTCTTCATAACTTTCTTTATTACTTATCTCTACTTGCCTTGTGTGTTGGCTTCATTCTCTCTGATCACATACTTGTTTCCTATGCATGATCTTCACATTTTCAAATGTCTGTCATTTTTCCTCCCTTAAAAAAAAATCAACCAAAATTTCTGATTAGTCCTGAATAACAAGATACTATTCCCCAGACTAATCAAATGTGGCCAGTGGTCGGGGTCTTGTGAGAAAAGTGGATGCTCTCTTCCAAATGGAAACCCACATTGCTTCAGTGGGGAAAGTTCTACAGAGGAGGGATGGTCTTCTAGGTAGCAAAACAATTGGTATAATTAAAGCATAATACACAATTATATGTAGATATAACGGAGTATGAATTGTGATCTAAAACCACGTTTTTTGGTTATTTATTTATTTATCCTTACCATTCTTTGCCACTTAACAGCAGAGGCTTTCTATCATGATATGAATAGGAATAGTATAGAAAGAACAAAATCTTAAGTAGATTCTGACAAATGGATAGCAGAGATAAAAGTCTTGCTTTTGATTAGTAAATAAGAAAACTTGATTAGTATATTAGGAAAATTGTTCTTAAAAAGTTCAATGGCTTGGCTTTAAATATCAAGAGCCAAAGCCCAGAAGAATCAATACATAAAAGGTAATGCCATAAAATAATATATGAAAAAATAATGACAAGTTCTTCTTACAGAAAAAAAAGACCAATTGTGGGTGGATAGGAAAGGAAAAATAGCACAAAAAATTCACTGGGGTTTTAGGTGCTGAGAACTGCCCAGTAAATCCGTGGGTCTGGGTAAGTGCCTGGGGGGTGTGTACAGCACAGGATAATAAATGGTGTTGGAAACAAGAGTACCTGCATAATGAACATTTGTATACCTAATCCTGAACCCATGTCTTTAAAATAAAAGAAAAAAAAGTATACAGTATAAGAAAACTTAGAACACCAAGGCTAAAGTTGTCAGAAGACTACATGGAGTGGGGGAAAAATAGGTCACATATGGCCTATCTAGAATCAGTTCCACTGACAGAAAAAAAGAAAGAAAGAAAGAAAGAAAGAGAGAAAGAAAGACAGAAAGAAACAACGAAAGAAAGAAAGAAAGACAGAAAAGAAAACAAATGGTGATGGAATTAATAAAACAAAAAACAATGGATGCTTGCAAGGATGCAGAGAAAAGGGTACTCTTCTACCCTGTAGGAATGCAAACTAGCTCAACTTCTATGAAAAACAGTGTGGTGACTCCTAAACAAACTAGAAATTGACCTTCCTTACCACCTAGCAATTTCTCTTCTGGGAATATACTCAGAGGAACTTAAATCACTCTACAAAAAAGATACCTGCTCACGCATGTTTATTGCAGCACTATTTACAATTGCAAAAACATGGAATCAACCATACGGCCCATCCAAATTGGACTCGATTTAAAAAAATTTGGTACATATACATGATGGAATATTATGCAGCCATAAAGAAGAACAAAATTATAGACTTTGCAGCAACTTGGATGGAGTTAGAGTTTATAATACTCGGTATTTATCACAGAAACAAAGAACTGAGTACCACATGTTCTCACTCATAAGTGGACTCTGAACATTTACCTTAATACAATAAAAAAGGGATAGGCAGCAGTCGGAAACTACCTGGAGGTGGGAGGACATAAAACATCAATAAGAGTACTGATCTCAAACCAGATGAAGTGGCAATCAAAGGGAGGTCCAAATTTACCTGTACAATGACCACTTGTATACCTAATTCTGAATTTACCCCACATCTTTAAAATAAAAAAATAAAAAACAGAAAGTAAATCAACATATTGTATGACCCTATAAAGCTGTCTTTTGGGGACTCAGCACTTTTTAAGACACTTATCCACTCTCTCTGAAGTCTGTCACCACCCATAAAGCTTCATCCACATAACAAGAAACTTGGCCTGTAGGGGGGCCCCCCTCCACTTGAAAATGTCACCCCTTCCTGGACCAAACCAGTTTAAATCTCATGTGTATTGATTTATATTTTGTTTGTTTGGTTGGTTTTGGGTTTTTTTGAGTTGGAGTCTCACTTCATTGCCCAGGCTGAAGTGCAGTGGCACACTCATGGCCACCCCAGTGTCAACCTGCCAGGCTCCGGTGATCCTTCAGCTTCAGCCTTCCAAGTAGCCGGAACTACAGGTGCATGCTACCATGCCCGGCTTTTTTTTTTTTTAAATAGAGATGAGCCCCCACCAAGTTGCCCGGGCTGTTGTCAAACCTGCAGACTCAGGTAATCCACTTGCCTTGGCTTCCCAAAGTGCTGGAATTACAGGCTGAGCCACCAAGCCTGGCCGATTTATGTTTTTTTTGTCACTTCAGTCCTAAATTAATAATATATAAACAAGTTACAATTCAGTCATTGCAGGCAGACTTTCTCAGGACCTCCTGGGATGGGCCTAAGCCACTCACATTTGGCTCAAAATAAACTATCTTAAATATTTTACGGAGTTTGGCATCTTTTGTCAACAATACAAATACAAATTATGAATAAAAAGAGAGTGAATAGGTATGATATCCAGGTATCCATTGCTACTTAAACATTTTTTGTTGAACAAAGGAAACAGTAAAAGGGATTAACATAATCTGTTTTCTGGTTTTTTTGGTTTGGTTTGATTTGTTTGCTTGTTTTTTGTTTCATTTTGTTTTGCCACGTGACTTTTCCTGCAAACCAGTCATGACCATAGACAGTTACTGCATTTTCCTACATGCCTCTTTTAGTGTCCTTGTGTCTTTATGACTTGCTGATTTCCTTTGAACTGTGCAATAGTCCTTTTTTATCTGTGGTTTTGCTTTCCACAGTTTCAGGTACCCACAGTAAAGCATGATTCAAACAGAAATAAACAACTCATACACTACAAAAAAAAATGGTGATGGAATACTTCAAAGGTAGTAATCCCTAAAGAGAAAGAGCAGTTTCTTGGCTTTCCCAGGGTTGAGCAAGGAGACAACAAATCTCTCTTTTTTAATTTTTTTTTTAATTTTAAAGATGTGGGGTACAATTCAGGGTTAGGTATACAAATGTTCATTATGCAGGTACCCTCCCCTGGCAGTTTGCCGCCACTGCCAATCCCTTTCTTATAGTATTATGATAATTGTTCAAGGTCCGTTTATGAGTGAGACACATGGTACTCTGTTCTTTGATTCTGTGATAGATCACTGAGTATGACAGACTCTAAATCCATCCAAGTTGCTGCAAAGTCCATATCTCTGACCTTCTTTACTGCTGCATAATATTCCATTGTGTATATGTACCACACTTTTTATCCAGTCCAGTTTCGATGAGCAGTATGGTTGGTTCCATGTTTTTTGCTCTTGTGAACAGTGCTGTAATAAACATGCATGTGCAGGCATTCTTTTTGTAGAATGATTTGAGTTCCTCCAAGTATATTCCCAATAGGGGAATTGCTGGGTCATATGGAAGGTCAATTTCTAGTTTTTTTCAGAAATTGCCACACAGTCTTCCAAAGAGGTTGCTCTAGTTTGCATTCCCAACAGCAGTGTAGAAGTGTTCCTTTTTCTCCGCATCCTCGGCAGCATCTGTTGTTGTTTGTTTTATTAACGATGGTCATTATTACTGGGGTTAGGTGGTATCTCAGTGTGGTTTTGATTTGCATTTTTCTGACGATTAATGAGGCTGAGCACTTTTTCAAGTGTCTGTTGGCTGCCTATATCTCTTCTTCTGAGAAGTGTCTATTCATGTCTTTTGCTCACTTTTTAATGGGGCTGTTTGGTTTTTTCCTTTTGGCACATAGGAGTTCCTTGTAGATCCTAGATATTAGGCCTTTGTCACATATACAGTTGGCAAATATTTTTTCCCCGTTATGTGGGTTGTCTTCCTGCTCTCTTGATGGTTTCTTTTGCTTTGCAGTAGCTTTTCACTCTGATGAAGTCCCACACAACAAATCTCTTAAGGCTGGCCATTCAATATGAATCTCCAATAACTGATACTTGTGTCCAGGTAAATGTTTCTGAAAGCAGCAGCCACAGAGAGTCTTTCCACTCCCAGGGGCACAGGGAAACAGCTCTCTATTAGGTAGATGGACTAGGGTAGTAAACTACAAGAGATGTCTCCGTCTCAAAGAATAGAAGAACAAGTTCATGTGGCTGACAAGGTGGAAGTACTGATCTTCACCTTCACGGCAGGTGCAGCTGGGATACAAAGGTGACACCCAAAGCATGAGGAGGATTCACTCCTCAACAGAGGCCTGTAAAGATCAAAAGCCATCATAGAACAGAAGTTCCCCTCACACCCCAGCCCAATGCCACTAGTTGAGAGAAGTCTCCCAAATGCAGTTGCCACCAAGGAAAAAAGAATGAGTGAAAGTGTAGTAGTGGGGTAAATTCTGAACCGAGATAGTAATTTTCTTAAAATGGCTGAGTTTAAAATTGGATGTGTGTTAACGTTAAAAAGGCTAGAGTAAGGCTTCTACAATAGAGTAGAAATGAAAGCCCATAAGTAGAGTTGGATTTTAAAGAAATAAGCATATTACATTTTTATATAACCTAGATTGTAACTGTAAAATTAATAACCACTATAAATATGGAATGTATGCATATATATGCATTCACATATTTATATGCATATATATGCATTTACATGCATATGTAAAAATCAAATATGAAGTATTTGATTTACAGCTCTAAATTAATATAATTTTAATTATGAAACTACTTGAATGACTTGCACTGTTTCTTTCACTGACCATTGCCCTTCCATAGGATTTTTGAATTATGCGATAATTAGCCAAATAATCTTCTTTACTTCTGCTGAACAAAGCTGAGGCTCGACATGTTACTGAGATAATAAGATAATGAATATATGACTATGTACAACAATCAAATGAAAAAAGAAAAGTATTATGACAAGTTGTTGACGCCTGGTATTTGGTCTGACTGAATTTTTGGCTGCGTTTACCACTAGTTTTGGTATTATGTGAAAAACTCTTTAATGCATTATCTTTACTATTTTACATATATTTTACTTACTTCTGCCCAATTGTTTGGCCATCCCCGTTAGCTGGCTTATATCTTTCTTTTGCCTGACATCTCTCTTGAAGGAGCTTCCTCAGACAGTGACTGGTGATGAACATATGTAGACCAAACGATAGCATATATGTTGTATTCTGCTTTCTTTAGAATAAAACCAAATTCACAATTAATACAGATTTCATGTGTCTTTCTACTGGCTGATTATTAATTAAAATAATGAAATGTATTTACACAATGCATTATATACTTGTACAACTCTATTATTATATAATCAGAAATACAGGATATTTTTATTTTTCTGCATGTGGTTTATGCATACACAACTATAGCATACTGATAGAATACAAAAGTGAAAAAGCAATAATATAATTAAGCAAACCAAATCCTAATCACTTAAAAATTAAAAGCGTATGTCAAATAGAATTTCAGGGAGCATATCTTGCTAATCTTATTGTATTAGAACTATATGATCTTGATTCCACTATGACCTAAAACACAAGTAGACACCTTATGATAAGTTGTTAAACAATTGTCCCATAGACATTAATCATATTTATAATATGGGTTATTATAATAAATATGAAAAGAAAAATGTATTACATAACAAAAATAAAATTCACTTGAGAGCTTGCTTTTTGTAAACTGATTAATACAGAGAAATGTCAAGTCATTTTATGAAAGACAGAAAACGAACATATCCATTTGTTTAAATGGTAGCATCTCTGCAGTTTATATCTTTTTCTATATTAAACCTGCCACATACCACCAACAAGAAAAGAAAGCAAGATATCAGGGGAAAAAATGTAATAGAGTCACATATTACACTTTGAAATCTTTCCTTTATACCCTATAATGTTCTTCTTCAATTATCTTATAAATGAAAACTCACAAAGAAATGATCCAAAGTAGGAGTGACGACATCCCTGTTGTTTCATTCCTCTGCCTAGTGATAAAAAGGGTTCCAGAGAAATGTTTCATCCAACCAATGAGTACATTTACCTACACAGTAGTTACATCAACAGGTAAACAGTTATATAGCTATTTCAAAGCACAGCATACTGCTTTCTTAATTAAAAGTTACTCTCAGAATGAAGTTAGGTTTATTTCTATTACTGTATAGACAGCACCAGACTTTAAATGGGATATTTATTTTTACAAGTTAATTCCTTATAAACAGTCTCAGTATATTGCTTTATTTCTCTTTAAAGCTGAAACTTCCCAACAATTAAATCAAGGCACTAGAAGCTTTTCAGTGCTAGATAGTTGAAGAAAACATTGTGTCACATACCATCAACAAGAAAAGAAAGCAAGAGATCAGGAAAGAAACGTGACAGAGTCATATCTATTACAGATTGAAATCTTTTCTTTATACTCTATAACATTCTTCTTCAATTATCTCATAAATGTAAACTTAAAGGCAGAGTAGACTACATACTTGTAATATCCCACTTGAAAGTCCAATGTAGTTCCTCCTTACTCAAATTTTTTGCAACTCTTCCATTTCAATAAGAAGAAATAGTTACTATTTGGGGCAATGTAACTAATTTATTTTTTTATTTTGCAAACACTTTCTATATACCAGGCAATGTTTTAAATACTTTATAGATATAAACTTCTTTAATCATCATAATACAATGAGATAAGTACTATTAAGATCTCAATAAAAATGTGAGGAAACTGAGGCACAGAGTGGCTAAAGGTCTTGCCCAAGGACGCACAGATAATATATGACATAGCCAATTCTCACACTTGGCAGTCTGAATCCGGACTCTGTGTTCCCAAACATTGTACTGTGTAGTTATGGAAATGTGGATGCCTTAATTCTGACAGAGCAGACCATCTTCTTCAGTCAAATCCTACACTTCTTGAACTACAATCATGACTTCCACCAGAGTGTTTCTAAGGGTCACAGTCACCTGAAGACATTAGTGAAAGGAGATATATATAGATATATAGATATATATATATATCATGCAATCTATTTTTCTGCAACTTTAGCAATTGCCAAAAAAAAAGTGTGGAGGAAGATGAATTTCTACCCCTTGCCAAAAGTGCCACATCTTAACCCTTACTATGACAGTCCAATAGCCACAAGAAAATGTTTTTCTCTAAAGACAATAACTCTGTAAGCATGCCTGCATACACTTCCAACATGTGTCTCAGAGTGAAGTATCTCAGGATGCAATGAGATTTTTGTATGTTTGCACAGTCGAACGCATTTGATAGGAAGATCTTAAAAAAACTTATGGTGTGCATCTGTTTGAGGGAGTGTGGCTAACGTTCATCACACTGACTCTATTGACAGCAATATCCATAGAAAGGACAGTAACATGGAAAGTCATGAAATTCCCTATGTGTTAACAGGACTAGAAATCTTCTATTCCTTGAGAGGATAAAACTGTTTCTTGTTTCTGCTGTAAGGAATCATGCTGTTCTGTTTTTCTGTTCTCCATGTCACATGCCAGTTGCAGTAAACCACAGACCATGAAGAGGTGGTTTTGTTCGCCCTGAGTGTAGGAGTACTGGAGCACTGTAATTGGAGACTATGGAACTGGATTTTAATTTTGCCACATACTGGTTGTGAGGTCTTGAGCCAATCACTCACCATCTCTGACATGCAGAATTCTCATCTGTAACAAGAAAATGATACTAACATCTCCCTCATATTACTGTGAAAGAACTAAAGAAAACCTTGTGTGGGGTAGAATGATTTCAAATGAATTGTTGAAATCTACTATTAATTTTGGTAGTAACTAGGAAAAAAAGAAAGAGCAGCCAAAAATTTTAAGCATCTGAAACTTAGTATTTAATTACCTAACATGGAAAACAATAATGATTTATATACAAATAAGCTCTCTATTTTTTTTTTTGCCTCTTTTAATATTTATTTAAAATTGTGGGGTACAATTCAGGGCTAGATATACAAATATTCACCATGCAGGTACCCTTATCGATGAGGTGTGCCCCCCCTTCCCCAGGCAGATATCGACTACTGTCAATCCCATCTCACCATCCCCCCACTCCCTCCTCGCAGTTTCCTGCCACTTTCAATCCTTTTCTTATAGTAATAAGGTAATTGTTCAAGTAGCCTGTGCTTGTAGTTCCAGCTACTTGGAAGGCTGAGGGGGAAGGATCGCTGGAGCCCAGCAGGTTGAGGCTGCAGTGGCCAGGAGTCTGCCACTGCACTCCAGTCTGGGTGACAGAGTGTGACTCCAACTCAAAATAAATAAAATAAATAAAATAAATAAAAATAAATGAGTGAGAACGTGTGATACTCAGCTCTTTGTTTCTGTGAGAGACAACTCAGTATTATAAACTCGAATTCCATCCAGGTTGCTGCAAAGTTCATGATTTTGTTCTTCTTTATGGCTGCATAGTATTCCATTGTGTATATGTACCACATTTTTTTTTATCCAGTCCTATTTTCATGGGCAGCACAGTTGGTTCCACATTCTTGCTATTGTGAACAATGCGGCAATAAACATACATGTGCAAGTATCTTTTTTATAGAGTGACCTGAGTTCTTCCGGGTATATTCCCAGTAGGGGGATAGCAGAGTCATATGGAAGGTCGATTTTTAGAACTTTTAGGAATCGCCACACTGATTTCCACAGAGGCTGAACTAGTCTGCACTCCCACCAACAGTGTAGAAGTGTTCCCTTTTCACCACATTCTCTCTAGCATCTGTTATTTTTTGAGTTATTGATGATGGCCATTCTGACTGGAGATAGGCGGTATCTCAGTGTAGTTTTAATTTGCATCTCCTTGATGACTAGTGAGGCTGAACATTTTTTCATATATCTGTTGGCTGTTCTTATGTCTTCTTTTGATAAGTGTCTATTCATATCTTAGCCCACTTTGTAATAGGGCTGTTTGCTTTTTTCTTCTTGGCACATTTGAGTTCCTTGTAGATCCTTGATGTAGGAGAACCTATTCAGTAAATGGTGCTGGGAAAACTGGCTGATCATATGCAGAAGATTAAAACAGGACCCCTACCTATCCCCATACACAAAAATTAACACTAAATGGACCACAGACCTAAATGTAAAGCCACTAACTGTAAGAACCTTAGAAAATGCAGGAGACACTCGTATGGGAGTTGGAACTGGCAACCAATTCCTGTTCAAAACCCAAAGTGCCCAGGCCATAAGAGATAAGATAGACAAGTGGGACTTCATTAAACTGACAAACTTCTGAAAAGCCAAAGAAACCATCAAGAGAGCAGGGAGACAGTCCACAGACTGGAAAAATATTTTATTTTTAACTTTTAAATTTTTATTTTAAAATTGTGGGGTACAATTCAGGGCTAGGTATACAAAGATTAATTGTGAAGCTACCCTTATTGATGAGTTGTGCCCCCCCCCTTCCTCAGGCAGATTCCCACTACTGCCAATCCCACTTCCCTGCCCCCCACCCCTCCGCAGTTTCCCTCTACTGTCAATCCTTTTCTTGTTCAAGGTCCACTTATGAGTGAGAACATGTGATACTCAGTTCTTTGTTTCTGTGAAAGATCACTCAGTATTATAGACTCTAAGTCAATCCGGGTTGCTGCAAGGTTCATGATTTTGTTCTTTATGGCTGCGTAATATTCCATTGTGTATATGTACCACAATTTTTCTATCCAGTCCTCCTTTGATGGGCAGCATGGTTGTTTCCATGTTCTTACTATTGTGAACAATGTTGTGATAAACATACATGTGCAGCTATCTTTTTTACAGAGTGATTTGAGTTCTTCCAGGTATATTCCCAGTAGAGGGATTGTGGGGTCATGTGGAAGGTCGATTTTTAGAACTTTTAGGAATTGCCAAATTGTTTTCACAGAGGTTGTACTAGTTTATACTCCCACCAACACTGTAGAATTGTTTCCTTTTCATCACATCCTCTGCAGCATCTGTTATTTTTTGAGTTATTGATGATGGCCATTCTGATTGGAGTTAGATGGTATCTCAGTGTGGTTTTAATTTGCATTTCTTTGATGACTAGTGAGACTGAGCTTTTTTTCATGTATCTGTTGACTGCACGTGTGTCTTCTTTTGAGAACTGTCTATTCATATCTTTTGCCCACCTTGTAATGGGGCTGTTTGTTTTTTGAGTTCCTTGTAGATCCTAAATGTTAGGCCTTTGTCAGCTATGGAGTTGGCAAACATTTTTTCCCAGTCTGTGGTCCGTCTCCCTGCTGTCTTGCTGATTTCTTTGGCTTTGCAGAAGCTTGTCAGTTTGATGAGGTCCCACTTGTCTATCTTATCTCTTATGGCATGGACACTTGGGGTTTTGATCAGGAATTTGTTGTCAGTTCCAGTTTCCATATGAGTGTCTCCTGCATTTTCTAAGGTTCTTATAGTTTGAGGTTTTATGTTTAGGTCTCTGATCCATTTAGAGTTGATTTTTTTATATGGGGATAGGTAGGGGTCCTGTTTCAATCTTCTGCATGTGGTCAGACAGTTTTCCCAGCACCATTTACTGAATAAGTTCTCTCCCCAGTGGTTGGTGGTGGAGGCTTTGTTGAAGATGAGTTGGCTGAGAAATTGAGATTTTGATTCTGGAATCTCAATTCTATTCAGTTGGTCTATATGTCTGTTCTTGTACCAATATCAGGTTGTTTTGATTATTGTAGCTTTATAATAAAGTTTAGAGTCTGGGAGTGTGATACCGCCTGCTTGGTGTTTTTTGTTTGTTTGTTTTTATTTTTGCTTTTGTTTTGCTGAGGATTGTTTTGGCTATTCGTGGTTGTTTATGTTTCCATATGAATTCCTGCATTGTCATTTATAGGTCTGAGAAGAATATTGCTGGTAATTTGATGGGTATTGTGTTAAATCTGTAGAGTGCCTTAGATAGAATGGACATCTTCACAATGTTGATTCTTCCAATCCATGAGCATGGGATATTTTTCCACTTGTTTGTGTCATCTTTGATTTCTTTGAGCAGTGTTTTGTAGTTTTCATTGTAAAGGTCTTTCACATCTCTGGTTAGGAAGATG
>CAUYQG010235827.1:0-84715 GCA_963574415.1 Tarsius wallacei | reverse complement strand
GCCCGGCTAATTTTTTGATTTATTGTAGAGATGAGGTCTTGCTTGCCCAGGCGGGTCTCGAACCCGTGGGCTCAGGCAATCCACTCACCTCAGCCTCCCAAAGGCGCGGGATTACAGGCTGAGCCACCGAGCCCGGCTGGTGCTATTGATTTTTAAGGTGAAAAGAAATAATTATGAAGAACAAAATTATCCTTCCAAGGGTGAAGGAAATGAACTCCCAAGGACAGGAGAGGAGACCAAAGAGAGAAAACATTTAGGGGGCCATGAGAGCCTTAACTATTGTCCATGGAAATGTTGAAGAGTTCAAGTTAACAGGTTTTGGTGAAAAACTAGACATGGGGCAAGCTTGGTGCATATGTTTTGAGTGTCTTTAAATTATCTGGTTTGGACAAGCTGAGGATCCCATGCACTGAGATAGAGAATTTGTTGTGTAGAGCAAAGTGAGTTCCATTTTAGAGATATTGAGTCCTTTATTACATAGCAATAATCAGAGAAGTTGAATTGCTATCGCTAACAGCCCCAATTCTCAGTGGTCTATCACAACTTTACTCTTCTTTTCAGCAAAATCTGGTGTGAATACTCCTGGCTAGTGGACCTTGTGACACTACCCTCCTCCAAGGCTGTCAGCTCCAAGAGCTTGGAGACTCATGCAGGGCGTGATGGGGCGAGACATGGAAGTGATGTGTTGATTCTACCCACATCCCACTAGCCATATGTCTATCACATAGCCTACCCGACTGCAAGGAAGGCTAGCAAATTTGTGCCTAGTAGAACATACACACAAAAGCACCAGTTTGGGTGGACACATAGTATTTTCTCCACTCCAGACATCCAGGTGTGAAATTTAGGAGACAAAAATGTGAGGCTGAATCACAGAAGTCTGTACTAGAGAGAAGATTCAAAATTTATCATTATATAAGAGGTGGTTGAGGTCAGGATGAGTGACTCAGGGGTCAAATACACTGAAAAAGAACAAGGATAGAGTCCAGAAGAACAAGGATAGAGTCCAGAAGAATGTGTAAGCATTGGCAGAGGGAAGAGCCCGAAAGGAGGCAGCCAGAGAAGGGGAGTTAAGTCACACAAGAAAATCAGCAAAGGAAGGAAGTCTACTATGCCAGACTTAACAGAAAGGCAAATCAAATTTGGACTGTAAGGATCTTATGGACTTTAGCAACCAGAAAGTAGCTTTGACGTGAGCAGTTTCAGTAAAGTTTAGAAGTAGAAAACAAGACTTGGGCGTAGTAGAGGAAATGGGAAGTGAGAAGTGTAACAAAGATAACAAACTTCTCTCTCAATTCCTTAAATGCTTTGAAGGGAAGGAAAGAGATGGAAGGCAGTCAGACAGGCAAAGATGCACAAGCAATGGAGAATTCCATATATTTATTCAGCAACCATTTTATTTCCTATTTTTTATAAGTCAGAAATACTTGCCATATAGATTCTGATCAATGCAAGCACACTGCTTTGCTATCATTTCAGTGCAGAAGACTATACTGCTGTCCTCAGACTGAATGCCCATATCAAGAGTTTTGAATGACTGACTGCAACTTGTCATTTCCATTCATTGCATTGACTTGGGGCCCCCAGTTTGGGAGCCCATGTTCCCCATTAAATTGCTCAGACATGTGGCAGTCATGAACTTTCAAAAAGGGAGGATTTAGGCCTCATAGGAAATGTAAAATAGTCTAGCATTGGGGAGGATTAGAATGAGCAAAACACAATGTCTTGGGGGAGGGGAGTCAAGAAAAGTTATGTTTGCTAGCAAAATAATTATGCTGTGTGGAATGCCCACTCGGTTATATATTTTTATTTGTTTTAGTACTCTCTGTTTTTAATTATAAAGTATTTATCTATGTTTCTCTCTTTGTTGTTTTTGTTTTTGTGGTGAGAACATTTAACATTAGATCTGCCCTCTTAGCAAATTTTAGCAATTTATTAATTGCTGTGTGAAAATAGAAACAATTACAATCACTCTCCAGAGGCTCTGGAAAGGTAGTAGAGTCAGTTTAGGCCTTAGATGGCCATTCAGCCTCAAAGCTATGTTATTTCTATTGTCACTAAAATGCAGGGCGGTGGGAGTGGGGGTTGAGGTCCTGTAGCTCATTGAAAGCCAATCACTGAAGCAAGGAATATTACCAGGGAGGAAGGCTTTTAATTGGGTGGTATCAGCCATAGAGAACAGAGGTCAGTCTCAAATCTGTCTCCCCAGACAATAGAAATGGGGGTTTGTATAGTGGGGGGAGAAATGTAAAATAGCAATTAGGGAAGGGTAAGGAAGCAATTCTATTATGAGGGGTCTGGCGTCTCATTGTCTGGATGTGTGTTCTGGCGAGGTTCAGTCCCTGGCTTGAGGGTCGGTCTCCTGAAGAAGGAACTCAGAGAAGGCAAGTGGAAGTTGTAAGTTTTAAGACCAGGAGGGTCAATTTCTGTGTTTATTTTTTATTTATTTTTATTTTTATTTTTTTTGAGTTGGAGTCTCACTCTGTTGCCCAGACTGGAGTGCAGTGGCCGCTCCCGGCCACCGCAGCCTGGACCTGCTGGGCTCCTGGGATCCTTCCACCTCAGCCGTCCGAGTAGCTGGAACTACAGGCGCGTGCTACCACGCCCGGCTAATTTTTGTATTTATTGTAGAGATGAGGTCTCGCCAAGTTGCCCAGGCGGGTCTCGCGCAGGCTCAGACAATCCACTCACCTCAGTCTTCCAAGGTGCGGGATTACAGGCTGAGCCACCAAACCCAGCAATGCTGACTTTCTTGACAGGTAAATATTAACAATTTGTTCTCAGCTTTTTTGTTCTAGGATGAAAAACAGATCGTATCTATGTGCACACATCTAAAACTATGGTTGCAAAGTAGAAAGTGTGTTCCATTACTCATATGGAAACTCTCAAACATCTAACAATTTATAGTTTTTATTCAATTATTAAGAAATTATTAAGAAATTTTTCTCCAAATTTTAATGTTTGTATCCAATAAATACAGTCATGGGCTGAAGAGTGTTATTTATAACTGTTCCATAATGTAGTAATAGATCTTCTTTCCTTGCTACTTCTTAAGAATGTCTGCACTGAAACTATTACATTGGTATATTGCTGTAATAATTATCTCTATTCCTAGGTGTAGGCATCTAGGCATAAATGTAATTCTCCAAGGTGGTAGAAGGTACTATGCTGGCATCATATCAGAATCACGAAAGTAAAGTTAGTCCTTTTAAAATTTATTTTTAGAAATAGAGTCTTTCTATGCTGCTCAGACTGGACTTGAACTCCTGGACTCAAGCAATCCTCCCACCTCAGCCTCCCAAGTAGCAGGGATTATAAGTGCAAGCCACCGCATCCAGCTAGTCCATTTTATATGGTCTTCCCAAAGCCACCAGAATACAGGGGGGTTGGCAATTGACCTAAAGCTGGATTCCCCATCTTTTGCATTTGTGTCATCCAATATTATCTGAATCTCTTGGAATAGGCCCTCTGGAATCATATTTTAATATTGATAATAAGAGAGTTTGATTCTGTCCTTGTCACCGAAGATCAATAGCCCTCAAAATTTGGCCTGTCTTTGAGTCATGTGTTAGTGACTGGATAATATTTGTACAGTATCTCAGCTGGCAGGATACCAACACACAAGCCAGTATCTCTGGAATGATTATCAAGGCTAACATGGCTTTTTCAACTCAAAGCAAACAAAAGCTATAAACTTCTTTACTGAAAATTTTAGTGCTCCCTGGAGTTGTGAACAGCTTAAACATAACTCTCAAAAATGTATTCTATTTCACTTGTGAAATGCTTTGCAATTTGAATTCTTAAAAGGGAAAACACAAGAGAGATAAGGTGGTGGGAGAAAAAAAAATTTTAAGGAAGAATGTATTTAGAAAAGAAGAATGAGAAAATGCCTTGCCACTGAGCCAGTGGGAATTTGAAATTACTCCAAGCCAGGGAGCCAATAGAGTGCCTAAAACATAAGGTAGAATTCAGAAGGAGCTGATCATGTTTTGATCTCATTTAATGCTTGTCTTCATGCTTGTTTCCAAGATCTAATTGGTGCCTACCTTGGAAAATGTTAACTAATTCAGAACTGTGGTGTAAAGAAGGGTGTCAGAACTTCTTTGATGAATTCCTCATTTTACACAATCTTGCCCTCCCCCTATGACAGTGGTCCAAGACCCTAACTTTGAGAAACCTGGTTTCTGTCATTCCTTAGGTCACCTACAAGTTATATGGAAGCCAAGGAACAAAAAAGATAGTGTTCTCTTAACCCACTCTGTAGTCTAACTATGAAAACATCTTGACTAACACTCAGATTATATATGAAATAACAAATAAAAACTACCACAGAACACATACACAAGAGTTAAGATTTAGTCCTGTGTGATTTTACCATGGCTCTGGGTGGTAGAAAGACCATTCTAAGGAGCATCATTGAGCCTTGCTATCAGGCTGAGATGTAGCTAAAATAACAAATGTGACATTGTTGACCTGAAGCCTCTTGGACAGTGATTTTCATACCAGGTGCTCTTGAGTTTCTTGGAGGTGACTGTCCAAGGTCAGGGGAGAGCACACAGTTTAGTGCCTGTGCCCTGGCCCTTCAGTTCCTCCATGCTGATCCCACCATAAATAAGAACCAGTTTGACAATGACTACATTACACAATTCCAATTTTTTAAGAACCCTGTTTATGAATGACAAACATAAAAAGATATTCAGATACTCTAACCATCATTAACACAAATTAAAAACCAATATTCTTAAACTTACATCATGCATACATTCATAATGTACTGAGCTCCTATTATGTACCTGGCACGATTCCAAGGGCTGGGAACATAAGTGAATCAGCCAAACTCCCAGCTCCCAAGGAACTTCCAGCCCTGAGGGGCAGAGAGACACATAGGGAACTAACTAAAACAGCATGTCTTATCCACTCTGATAAAGGCATGAGGGGGTACCAATACTTTTGGCATTTGTGCAAAGTTGGGAATACATTCTGGCAGGAAATTTTTTTGGCCACAGTTCTCCATAGATGAATCTCTTCTAATATTTGTGCAACCTTGTCTACTTATATGTGTCCTTCTCTCTGCCTTAAACCTTGAGGTATACACCCAGGACACAAAGAGCAGAATTTATTCATACTTAAAGGAAACTTAACTTTCACCCCCCCAAAAAAATTCTATCCTTCCAGAAACCATTTCAAATCTATTCCTCTCTTCACTCCCCATGAAAATGACAACAAGAAGACACACTCTAATTAAGAACCATGTGGGGGCCAGGCATAGTGGCTCATGCCTGTAATCCCAGCACCGTAGGAGACTGAAGTGGAAGGATCACTTGAGGCCAGGAGTTCGAGACCAGCCTGGGCAACACAGTGAGATGCTGTTCCTAATTTTTAATATTTTTTTAATTAGCCAGGCATGGTGGCACACATGTGTAGCCCAGCTACTTGGGAGGCTGATGCATTAGGATCACTTGAACCCAGGACCTTGAGGTTACAGTGAGCTATGATACAGTGGGTTGTAGTACTCCAGCCTGGGTGACAGAAGGAGACCTTGTCTCTAAAACAAAATAACAAGAAAGAACTATGTGAGAAACCTATAGCTTCTTTATTCAAATCCCAATAATCCAAGGAACCATAACCTTGATTGTCCCCCCAGAGGTGTAAGGACATGGTCTGCCCTTCTCCACCTCTGCCCTGTTTTCCTTCTGTGGAACTGCCATCACTCTTTTGTGACCCACACTTGCTCTCACCCTACATCCCCCGCCTTCTGAGACCCAAGTCAAAGTCACCTCCACTGTGAAGTCTTTCCCAGGCAGTTTTCCCGGGGAAAAAAAAAGAGAGGTCATTGTCTCACATTTCCGAAGCTCTTTGTACTAATTGTTGGAGTGTATTCTAATACATATTTTCTTGCCTCTCCTTCACTAACCTATAAACTCCTTGAGGGCAGAGACTGTTTCCTTGTACCATGCTGTACACATCCTACCTGCTCAAAAAGGAGATGATAAACAAATACACAAATGAGAAAGCTTCCATGAAAAGCAGAATCCCTCTTCTCCTCCCATAGATTTCTGCATTCATGGCCCCACCCACAGTTCCACCCCCTCCGAATAGCCCATGACTCACTTCCCAGGCCAAGAAGTTCTAGATTCAGAATTGGCTTGGGGCACCACCAGGTAGACACAGCTGACCTTGACTTTCAGTATTCCCCTAGGACAGGCTGGCCTAGGTGGACTAGCTCTTGCCAGATGAGTAACATACACTTGAATGGCTCCTTTTTACAAGCTGGAGATTTGAGTGCTATCTCTCACTCTGTTGCTTTGAATCAACAAAGTAATAATTAACTGGGTACACTAATATTTGTTTCACAATGGCATTAGAAATACTAGACGCTTAGCCTCATGGAGACACCTTAGACTCAGGGAGATGTGATTTCTACTTTGCATCCAGCCACCAAATTTAAATCTGAATCACCATTTTCCTTTGTTTTGGATCTGCCCTTCTCTTTGGCAGAATATATATTTTCAGTTGCCTTCCTATGCCCTAATGACCAGTCAAAGAGGACAAGCAGAGAAAGTTGAGACTGTCCTCACTTTGTGAATCAAAGTCCGAAATTCTAATTTGCATCCTTGGACTCTGGTAGGACCAGCCTAGACCATCTTCCTAAGGGTCAAAGCTTTAACTCCTTAGCTTCCTGGTGTCCATGAAGGTCCCATTCACCAAGGATCATTGGTGAGCGTGGCCTGTATGAGCAATAACATGTGTGTGAATAACAGGCCAAGACCCTTCTAACAGAGCGGGAAATGGCCCCAAGCAGGCAGGAAATAATTCAGGCAACCTTCTGAATTTTGGTGAGGAGCTATACATGTGGTCTTACACCTGAGGCAGGAAAAACACTTGACTCTCTTAAGGAAATGAATATTTTGCGAACAGAGTTATAAAATGGAAATTGAGGCAATGTGGGACTAGGGGAGGAAATATATCTAACTTTATATTCCTTGCCCAAGGAATCCACTTGTCTCCCCTAAAAAGAATACATTTTTGAAACAAGAAATTTTTTTATGACCTTCACATAGACTTGATCAGAAATGAAATGCTTTGTGATACTGATTTTATAAGCAGAAAATGTGGGTTAGATGACCTTGGTTCAAACTTTGCCTCTGACACTGACTAGCTGTGTACGACATTGTGTAAGTGACTTAGCCTCTCTTTGCCTAAGTGTTTACATTCATAAAATGGGGATAATGCAACTAATTGTGTCATATGGAGTTGTAAGAGTTAAATTAAATGACAAATATATAAAGTAGGATCATGTCTGGATTGCATCTTCAGATTTGAAATAGTGACTGGTTTGGCTAGGCACAGTTGCTTATGCCTATAATCTCAGCACTTTGGAAGGCCAAGGCAGGAGGATAGTTTGAGGCTGGGGTTTCAAGACCAGACTGAGCAACAAAGTGAGACTCTGTCTCTACACAAAATAGAAAACTGAGCCAGGCATGACAATACACACCTATAGTACCAACTACTTGGGAGGCTGAGGCAGGAGGATCTCTTGAGACCAAGAGTTCAAGACTGCACTGAACTGTGATTATGCCATTGCACTTCAGCCTGGGTTATAGAGTGAAACCCTGTATCAAAAAAAAAAAAAAGAAAAGAAAAGAAAAGAAAGAAAGAAAAAAGAAAGAAAGAAAAAAAAAAAAGGTATCGATGCTACAGATCTTAATATAATAATTATTAGGACACAAATAAAACTGGCCTCATTGCTTTGCCTGGATCTACATGCCTGATGTCAGGACAACTATAGGATTTGTTTGTTGTTACATACACACACGCACACGAATATGGAGGGTGTTTTCTTAAATTCACTAAACATAGAATTTCTTAGCCTAAGAAACCATCCTAATGGGAAAATTGAAAAAAGGAAAACTAAAAAAGAAAAGGCAATAGGTTAGGTCAAACTCTATCCACACCAATTTGGTAAGATAATTAATGGTTTTCTGTCCTTGCTACTACATAAATTTGTTGTTACCCTCAAGGCATAATCTGCTTTTTTAGCTGGAAAAAATCTGTTTAAAAATCTTTAATTCCTCATGAAACAACTGTGAAAAGAACAAGGATGTAGATTAAAAGGAAAAAGTGGACATAGGCCCTCCTGCCACCAGTCCCCCATCCTCACCAACTGACAGGTATGAATGGACAGCTCTGTGCCTCACTCTGAGAACATTTTTCCAGCATCTCACAGGAAAAATGGGATTTCTTAAGATGAGAAAAATTCTCCCGTGTGTGTTTCCATCAGTGTCTCTTTCCGTTATACCAGGGAGCACGTAGGAGTGTTTGAAATGTGACTGTGAGTTTGGATGTTGCAAATGACACTTTTTGCCACCCACCACCTTGTGTTCAGTTTCTAGGATTACATGTCCATTGGTTGCCTTATATTATTATAGGTGCCTGCCTTTCTTTTTCCCTTTCCCTCTCTTACAAATGCAAGTTCTCTCTCTCTCTCTCTCTCTCTCATCTCTATCTCTCTATCTCTCTCTCTCTTTCTCAGTAGAAATGGGGGTCTGGCTATATTGCCTAGGCTGATCTTGAACTCCTGGCCTCAAGTCATCCTCCCGCATCAGCCTCCTGAAGTGCTAGGATTATAGGCATGAGCTACTGCACTGAGCTACACACAAAAATTGAGCTCTCACAAAGGAGTAATCTAATGGGGACACACTTGTTTAATGGAGACACAGCAAAGCAAACATGCTCATTTCATCTCTAAGATACTGAAAGAGCAAGGTCAGGTTGACTCCTTTTCCTGGAAGCAGTAGACTGTGCCAAAGGGGGATTGTTTGCCCACCTGCCTCCTACATTTCAGACAGTTCTCCTGGGATGAGCTCTGCTCCACCCCAGAGAGAAGCTCCCTTTAGTGAATCCAAGTGAGCAGATTCCTCTTTAATTCACTCAAGGGCCCACCAGGAGCTAGGAGTCAGAGGGCTAACTGGGTCCACCTAGACCTGGCCTGTTTCTAGCTAGCTAAGCTTGGTCAGGGCTATTAACCGTTCTGAGCCTCAGTTTCCCCAGCAGCTAAAAAAGTTGACAATAGTAGTATTTATGTCTTGAAGTATTATGAGGCTGTAAAAGAGATAACACAGGTAAGAGGCTTAGTTGTGAGAAGGGCTCCTGGCTCCTGTCAGCTCTCATTTCTATTCTTCTCCATGTCTTTGCCAGAAGAATCTTTGCAGCTGTTGACAATCAACTTTGTTGGCAAGGTTAATACCCCACGAAAATAGTCGCAGATCAAGTCTAGAGATGGGAAGATCACAAATAGAAGGGTGTGGCTTCCTCCAGTACTAGGAGAGGGTAGAGATGGGCACCCAGAATAGGTGTGACAGTCAGTGAAGGGGAGCGGGGCCGCCAGGGCCAAACCCAGCCGTGCCTGAGGTTCCGGGTGAAGGCTGTCTCCGGCCACCTGAACTCGCTGCGGCCTTGCCACTGACCCAAGGCGAGCACCATGAGGGTTGGCCCTGGACACCTCGACGCACTCTGAAGCCCTTCCTCCCTTGGGCGCCCGCTCGTCCTCGCCACGATGCAGAGAGGCGGGCATGGGCCTGTCCCGTGTGGGGGACGCTCAAGAGCGAATCCAAGACCTCGGAGCTCCCCGTAGAGAAAACGGCCCAGACCCGCTTTTCTCCTTGGCTGAGCCTGGAAGATATCTCCCTCCAGCACGGTCCCGGGGCCTCCCCATGGAAGCTGTATCCTGGCTTTTCTGAGTTTCTGCCGCAATTCCTGCCCTCCCCAACTTCACCTCCAACCTGTTCCCCTCCGCAGGTCGCCACGGGAAGGGGGGTGGGGTTCGCCTCCCACGTCCGGTCTCCCGACACGCAGGAAAGGAACACAACTTTGTTTCGCAGAAAAGTAGATATAGGAGGCTGAGTAGGGGTCGAGGGGGAGCGGCATGCCTTCCCCTCCTATCCCCCGCAGGATCGAAGGGCACACGCTCTCGTTGCGGGACGCTTCTGAGAGGAAGGGGCTTTTAGGTTCCAAAGACTGCTTTATGTCTGGCAAAAACCCTAAAGATAGCTGAAGATCTCCCAGGGAAAGGGAAACTCAGCTGAAGATCTCCCAGGAGAGGGGAGTCATGCTGTAGTGCGGAAGATGCTTCCCCTCCACCACCCACTCCACGCCCGCAGGCTTTCCCTCAGCGTCCCAGCCCCATGCACTCAGGCACACACACGTCAGGCGAATGGGGGCATAAGATTTCCAGACACTGCCGCGGAGGGCCAGGTCCCACGGTGGTCGTACTCCCGGTCTCTATTTGCCCTGTCTCCATTTGTCGCCCTCGAGTTGCAATCCCAGCTTCCCTGCACGGTACTTTCAGGCCTCGTGTATGTCTGACCACCCACCTTGTCAGGCGCGAGGAATCTGGCCAGGGGATGAAAGTCTCTGCCTTCTCCCGCAGACCTGCGTGGGCGAGACTGAAGATTCCCAAGTCCATGGGGTCCCCGTAGGGCCTAGTGCCTCGTCCCAGCCACACCCTGGACAGTCTCCCAGGGCAGGAGGAGCACACTCTAGCCTCGAATTCTCTTTTTTTTTTTTTTTTTTAATTGTAGAGATGAGGTCTCGCCAGGTTGCCCAGGCAGGTCTCGAATTCTTATCTTTCCCTTGGAGCCTTTAGATACTAGCTATGGGGAGCCTATGCGGGGCAGCAGCGTGGGGAGATCGCCTTCCCTCTGCCACCCGGCCGCTGCTTCCAACCTGCTGCGCGCTGAGGTCCGCGCCCAAGGCAGTGCTGAGGGTCCGGAGACCGTGGCTGTCTCGGGGAGCCTCCGAGGCCAAAGCTTGCTCTCTGTGCCTAGAAAGCTCTGTGGAGACCGGAGAGGGACCGGTGATGGGCGAGAGGCAGCCGGGAGAAGAGTTGAGCCCTCTTGTCAAAACGAGGACACTACTGGAAGGCAGGGATGGAGGGGTGAGCAAAGGTTCTACAGGCCGAGGAGAGAGACCAGAGGCTGCGACTGACAAGGCAGGGCGGCGGATTCCGCCGGCTCCCAGGTTCTTCGCGGGCGAAGAACTTCGAAACACGCAGCTAGGACTGTGGATCTGAGCCGGACTGGGTCGGTGGCAGCACTTGACAGAGCGTCTCAGTCAGGAGCCCCAACCTTTGGCTCCTAGCCTCCGGGCTGGAGACTTTCCTATTTCCCCAAGGCGAGTAGGTTCCGGGAGAGGCCACGTCAGGGCTGGGGACAGGGGGACGAGAGGGCGACGCTGTCTAACCCCTCATCCCGTGCCCCGCCCCCCGCCCCCCGCGGCCCTCGGATTCAGGCCGTCCAAGCCAAACAGAAGAGAGGGCAAAGGCCTTGGTTGGGCTCGGTTTACTCCTAACCTCATGTTGATTTTCTCTGTCTCTGCAACTTCAGGTGCCTCATTAAGGTTCAGCTTCGGGTTCGAGCTCACTCGGGGTCCCCGCCATCCCCAGAATATATACAAGCCCAGGGACATCCAGCGCCCGAAGCTAATTCGCCTGAAACCCCAGCGAGTCCTGTGTCTCCATCCCCCGGGGGGAGGAGGGGCAGCTATGTCTATGGGCGACCAGCGGACGCCAGGAGGAGCACAGGAAACCGCTGGCCCGTGCGCGCAACTTTTTTTTTTGAGACGCTCTGCTGTCCCCTTGAAAGGTGTTATAACAGCAATTCAATTACAGTGAACGGCGCGCGTAGTTCTCGCAGCTGGAAAGTCGGTAACTGTGAGCGACCGGTGTAAAGGAATCCGGCTAAACTCACGGTACTTTTATTTTCCCCCTTCCTTCTGATTTCCCCCTTTCGGTCTTTTCTTCACTCTGTATTAATTGTAGCTGGACCACAGGTTAATTAACTCCAAAGAGCTTAGTCTATCTGAACAGAAACACACTGAGAAATTGGCAAGAGATTCTAAATATTGGACGTGGCGTCAAAAAGATCTCCCGAGTTCCTCGTGTCCCCTTCCCTGGCTGCAACACTTTCCTGAGAGAACAGAGTTGCGTCCTCGGAGGCAAAGCCACCTGCAGGTGTGGTTACCTGGGCGCGCGTGGCAGCCGACTACCTACTTCGTGATCTGGGCTTGGATCACGAAGCCTCAGCCCAGGAGATGGTGCTCACTAAGCCCCACGTGGCGCGGTCTGCAGGCGTCCAGGGAGAGGTCAGGTCTGCTCCTGGTGCATTTCCACTCCGAGTTTATTGGGGGATAACTCGCCACTGGTGTGGTGGCACTTGCGTTCCGTGCTAAACTTCAAATCGCCGCTCCGTGAAATAAACATCAACAAAAATAGGCGAGGTGGGGGTGGGAGGAGGAGGTCGCTTAATTTCTAGAGCGGCGCTAAATCATTAACGCACTCGACATGTTAAAATTCAGAGGGAGGGCTGGAGTAGGGAGAGAGCCCCTCACAAGTCATCCGGGGTGGTCATTTAAAGAAAGGTGAAATTGAGATTCGCTCCTTTGAAGTGAGAGCGAAGATGGCTTAAAAGAGGATTTTATTTAGTGAGTGTCATATCAAAACGGGAAGAAAGGCGTTACCTCGCCTGAAGTTTTTAGTCTCATGATAATTTTTAAAACATCATTTTAGAAAAGGCCAAGGTGGGCTACGCAGGTGTCCGAGAGCGTTCTTGCGGCCCCGCGGGGGGCGGACCTGTCTGTGCAGACGCAGAACGCTACGTTTATAGCGCTGGGTTGTAACACGCCTAGGAGATGCCACCGAAGGGTCCCTTCTTCCCACCCCGCATCGAGCTAGGCCCCCAGAGTGTCTTCGTGTCTGACTCCTGGAGGGGCAGGGCGCGCAACACAGTGGATGGGACCAGCCCGGACCGCGGCGGCCCAGCCTCCGGGCCCCTTTAGCTATCCACCTACGTCCCGCGCGTTCCCTGCTAGGATCAGCGCCGCCTGCACCCAGCACTTGGGAAGGGAGCGAGCAGATGTGCAGAAAAGTGAACTCGGGGTCTCCTGCTCCGGGTCCGCCAGGTAGCAGCGCAATGGGGTACAGCCGCGGGTGTGGCCCCTGATGGGCCTGGAGCCCAGTGCTCCGCGCCCGCTCCGCCCCAGACGCACCGAGGGAGCTCTGGCCCAAGTCGTTGGGGTTGTTTTCGGCGTTGTTTGCTTCAAAATCTAAAGGCACCTTTTCATCTCGAGCTCTGTGAAACCTCTGACCTCCTGTTTGCCATTCTCCGCTGGGCTCTGACTTTGTTTTTCTTTAGGGGAGGTGGGGGAGGGGTGGTAAGGCGAGAATGGGATGGCGAGAGAAAGGTTACTCGCGTGTCCTGGGCTCCTAGGGCTGGCGGTTGTGGGAAAGAGGACCGGTCACTGTAACCGGAGGTCGCTGGCAACCTGTGATCTGGGGTTGCCGCCCTCGCCCCCGCCCCTGGAGTTTCTACTTAAGTTGCGGAAAAGACATCCCGCGCAGGTCGCTGGTGGGGGCCAAGTTCCTGGGTCGCACAGCTCCTCCTGGCTGGAGAAAACGCCTATTTGTGGGCAGAGTGGGCGGCCCGCAAGACCGCTTCGTTGTGGTATTTTTACCGAGGCTCCTGCCAGCTCTGCATTCTATAAAACCACCCACACCCAGCGGAGGAGACTTGAATCCTTCTCCGGCCTAGTTCCAGGGAGATCCCGGGCCCTCGGCACGCCCGCGGTGGCGCGGATCTCAGAAGAACCTTAGCTGGCGGCGCGGCAGCCCTGCTGGGGCCAAGTCGCGGCTCGGATTCGGAGGCAGCGTAGTTCCATTCGGCCAGGGGTCCTGCCCTAGCTCTCTCCACTCCCTCGCGTTCATCCCGCCGCCCCCTTTTCTCCCCTAGCGCATCTCGGGACTGGCCCCCGCCATATTCAGTGCACAAAACCCCACTTTTAAAGCCCAGTTGGGGGCCTCAGTCCTCTTAGGCAACTTAGAGCGAGATTGAGAGCCCTGTGGGTGGCCCTTTTCCGAAGGGAAGTCTCTCCTTCGTTTGCATCTCTGCTCAAGTGTTTTAAAGTTACACTTCGGACCTGCTTTCTGTTTCTTTACTGTGGACCTGGGAAAAAATTACTTGGAGAAGCGGATCTGAGGATGGCGGCGGCCCTGCAGACATATGGCCGCTCTTTCCAAAATCTTCGGGGCGGGAAGTTCTCCACTGGAACTGCAACTCGCTGTCTGCGAGGTTTCCGGATGTGGGACTTGAGGGGCACTCGCAGTCCACTTTCTCTCCCCTGCCCTCCTCCCAGAGTCACCAAAGCAAGCGCGCCAGAGGCGGAGTTCTGTAGTGCCGGCCTGGCACACCCGCGCTGTGCCATCTGGGGCCTGTCCAGCCTGCGGACAGCTTTGGGGTTCTGCCTCTGCCTTCAAGCCCACAGCAGCTGCCCCAGCCTGTGGAAGCTAGAGAAGTCACAGACTTGAACTTGTGCATCCAGTTACCGCAACTCTTCCACTTTTCCCTGTCTGACCATGTGGAAAAGAGCGCACATTATTAACGGTTTGATCGGTAATTCAGGAAACTGGAGATATTTTTAACCTAGGTCTTCTCTTCCACTGCCGCGAGTCCCTCCTCAACAGAGATCTCCTAATTCATGCACTCATGGGAAGTTCTGGGGAATCAAGCGTCTGCTCATCTTGGTTTTAGAGTTATTGAAACTCTACAATTCAGTGTATTTCCAAAAATATCTTTTTCATTTGTCTAAGAAAATCTGGTAAAAAATTAAAACCGACAAAGTGGCACTAAATTAGTCCTTTTTCCGGCTCTGCTAAAGTTTGCCAAACCAGTAACAACTAATTCTAGATGACTGCTATTTTGGCATAATTGCCATGACTTCTGGTTGTTTTAAGGTGTTCTCCAGTTGGTGCTCCTGGCTGTCTAGACAACTCCCTTGAAGCTACTCAGCCTGGTTCCATTTCAGAGTTCCTTGTTCAGAGTTTGGCTTGTTTTCATGGAGCCTCCCTCCCCAGGTCTTATTTATTTTTTCCCCTGGTGGATCAATCACAGAGACAATTGATTTTTCTGTGTCCTCTTAGAATCAGAAAGTGCTGACATCTTGGGGGAGGGGCAAAATAAGAGAGTGAGCATGGACTCCCCTGGAATAGCAGGCAGCCAGGCCAATCTCCTGGTTTAGGGATTAGTGCTGTGTGTGCACACACATGCCGAAGTGTATACTCCTGTAATCGCGTTACCTGAATATGCAAACAATCAGCAGTGGTGAGAAATTGTCTGGGGCGAATTCTCCATGAAATGCTAAAGGAATGAGAAATCATCTTACTCAGGAAAAAGGAAGAGGAGAACCACACCTAAATGTCTAGGACTAGATCACTCATTATGAAATCCGAGACTCTTTTGAGCTTCCTGTACTTGCTAGAAATGAATCCTCTCTTCTCTCTCTCTCTCTCTCTCCTCTCCTCTCTTTTATTGGAAATAAGACCCTAAATTCCTTTTGACTGAAAGGAAGTTACCAGACAAGATGCAATTTTCTCTTTCTTTTCTGACAACTCTGTCATCCAAAGGATCACAGCCATGTCAGGGTATCTGTCTTGGAAAGGAAAAAAGAAAGAGAGAGAGAGAGAGAGAGAGAGAGAGAGAGAGAGAGAGAAAGCTAGTGATAGGAGCCCTGCAGCCTGTGGCCATCTTTGCATCAAAATTTTCCAGACCTCTATTTTTGATTGTGATCCTACTGATCTGAGTTTGAAATGCGAACGCAGTGAAGCCCCTAAGCCTTCAATCGTGTGAAATTTTCAAAAGATCTCTAGAAGCAATCTCAGGCTGCCTGACCCCTGACAGGCACCGATCTCTTTATTCCTCTCTCTGCCAGCACTTCATTCGTAGGAATATCTTTCAGATTTGCACCTCCAGATGACAAACCTGAGTGTTTATTATGTGTACATAAATCGGAAATCTTCAAGCCCACACGAAAGCACCATCTTAAACATAATATTTAATTTCCCAGCCTAAGTGTCTGCTTCTTTATTTGCTTTTCATTAGCTTAAATATTTTTTCCAGGTCTCCCCATGTGTCACTTTGATATTTAGATGATTCTCTCTTTTAATCAGCATTTCCCCCTTGAAAAATCCCCTGTCGCCCGCGTCTGCGGGGCTCACGCGGCGACGTCACTGTGTGGCGGGCAGCGAGGACTCACAGCCCCACACACAGCAGTTCAGAGTGCAGCGGGCGCGTCTCCAGGCGAGGTGGAGGCCGGAGGGGTGCCAGAGAAACTTTTGCTTTTTAGCCAGCAGCTAGGGCTGGGTCCGGGCCAGTGACGACCCTCCCAGCTCTTTCCACCTTTCTCTTAGGCCTGTTGAATTCCTTATGTTACTTTTTGTAAACAAAACTTCAGGTGACTTGCAAAAGTCCTGGGCATAGCTCAAGCTGTTCTGCGCGCGTCTGGTCGCTGGCACTCCGAACGAGGGCTCTGGGTTTAGATATTCCACCCAAACCAGTCAGGCTCTCATTCCTGTCCCGGGACTTCCCTTCCCGGTAGCCTTTCTTGGGTACCTAAATCCTGGAAGCTTGGGGGCACTAGAGAAAAAGGGAATGGGACCCTTCCCTCTACCGAGGAATTCCGCGGACCGGACTTGGGGGAGAGATGTCTCCCGCCCCTCCCCCAATCTCAGTCCCCGACAGGGGCGTTAGGACCCAAATAGACACCCAGGTGGACTGAGTCAAGACAGAGAGTCACCCAACCCCAGCAGAACTCGGAGGTGACTCGCCACTCTCAAGCGCAGTCCAGGTCGAGAGGTGGTGGGCTGAAGCCTGAACCCCCCTCCCTCTGTGTTTGGATGGGCCGTGTTGCTATGATTAACTTATTAAACCCCCTCATAATTATTTTAATTTGACTCGAAAAAATACTTTGGGCGGCGTTGCGATGTGTTTGTATTTATCCATCCCCCCTATAAAACCTGTGTTAAAACAAATGTTACTTTTCTCTCTCTGTACATAGACCCTCCCTTTTTGAAATAGACCGCAGGGACTGCCATTAGATCGAATGGCAAGTCTTTATGGAAAGTGTTTTGCATAATTACATACCAAAGCCAGAACAGTCACCTCCACATTTTATGGGTCACAAACCATCAACAATTGCCACATTATTGTCCACGAAACCTTAGTCCCTTCATTGATGGAGCGGACTCCACTGCCTAATCTAGAACGGGAGAGGATGGAAATTTCTTCTAATAAGAACCCGAGAAGATTATGTCCTCACTGACGACGTGTTTACATATAGTTATAAAGTTCAGAGGACCGACGGGGAGAGGAAAGGAAATCGGACTAGGCCTGATTAAGAGCGGCACATCGGTCTAATATAGATAGCGCATCAAAAGGAGCGGCTGAATGTCTCTCCCCTTTACAGATCCGACCCCTTTTCTACCTTTGTGATGCAGTAATTAAGATATTCTTATTTAGACAGACAGCTTCTCTGGTAACTGAATAATATTAGCTCCTTTGATGTCAAACTTTTGACAGTTATCACACCAGCACTGGGCAATTTAGCACAAATGCCCTCCTTAAAAAAAGGAAAGAAAGAAAAGAAAAGAAAAAGAAAAATAAATAAATAAATAAATAAATAAATAAATAAATAAATAAAAAAGAAAGCCCCCATGGCTTTGAAGAAATCTAATAAGTGTGATCCTTATCACCAAAAGATCTAAATCGTCGCCGACAGGCGGCCTGGCTATAAATTACATTCGGTTTTACATAATGAAGTCGAATTTGGGTTTTAGCTCACTGAGGCAGTATTGGTGGAAAGTGGGGTTGAAGCCCACACTTCGAGCTCCCCCCATTCCAGACACCCAGAACTGCTGCCCAGTGCGGGAGAAAAGAACCCAGAGTCTCCTGGGTCAGGGCAGAAATCCGGCCAAGGTGGGGGCAGGTGCGGACAGAGCCCACCACCCTCGCCCCAGCTCCGGGGAGTCAGGCAGGACCAGTCTCCTACTCCCGGGATAGAGACGTCGCCGATGCTTTCCGAGCCTGGTCGCCAAATTTGGGGTTTGCCAGATGGCAGGATTATCTTCGCGTCTGTTATATTGTGTGTGTGTGTTGGGGGTAGGGGGTGGATGGAGAGCGAAGACGGACGGTCAGAGACCGCGCTGGTTCCTTTAAAATACACGCATGTTCCCTCTCTGCCCACTCCCCGGCTGCTGCCGCCGCCTGAACCTTCACCGGAGCTATGGGCATCTCCGAGCCGACCCGTGGCAGGCAGCAGGCGGGGTCTACACCACCCCTACCCCCCACCCTGTGCGGGGGCCCCCTGCCCGGGTCTCTAGACCTGGGGCCCAGTGCCCAGATGCGGGCAGCAGGGGTTGGGGGTGATGTGAGAGTTTCTCCCAGAGGAGGAAAGGGGGGAGGTAGGAGAGTTGGAAGGGAAGGGGCAAAGAGGGCGGGTTAGGAGGATAGGGCTGTGACGGTGACACCTGGAAGGCATTGTCCTTGCGAGCGACACCTGTCAATCTCCGCTCCGGGGTCCCGGGGCCGGGGGCCGGGAGGCCGCGGGTCTCTGCGGTGATGTCATCTCAGAGTCCCTTGCCGGCGGAGGGCGGGAAGGCCTGGGAGGGGCGCGGAGCCCAGTGGACTAGGAGAAGGGTGGAGGAGGAAAAGAAAATAAACAGAAGTCGCTCTCACTTGCCACGTCCTCTGCTCGCAATTTACATGGAAATCAATAATCCAACTTTAATGCTATTTCTAATCTTGATTGACTGTCCTGCCTTTTCACTGGGGGAGACGGAACAGGGTCGCAGCATCCCACCCCACAACCCACACTTGGAGGAGTCCTGCTGCCCCCAGCGCCCTGAGAGGACCGAGTCCTCTTCCAAGCACAGCTCCCCTCTTTTCCTGGCGCTCGTTCCCAGCGCAGGCTTCAGGCTTCGGGAGGAAACACTTGGAGATGAGTTTTGAAAGTCTTCCGATATTGCAAAGGGCAAGGAGGGGAGTTAATTAACGCCGGGCTGGCTCAGCGAGTGGGAGAGGGGGCCTCAGCGTGGGTGGGCGGGCCAGGTCGAACGCAGGGGTAGGCGCCGCGCGGGAGGCGTGTGATCTGGAGGCCCCTGCCTGGAGGTCCGGGCTGGGGGGAGCTGATCTGCGGCGGCCTGCGGGAGGGGAGGTGGTTGCTGAGGTGCCACTGGGAGTCCCCCGACCGTCCTGGAGAAATTCTGGTCTCCCACCTACTGAGTCCCCACCCCCGCCCCCCGTGCGCTCCCGAACTCTCCTTCTTTCTATTCTTTTCGGCCCGAGCTAATTAGCAGCCTGCCAGCGGCCTGATTTATGAAAACGCTCGGGCGGGCGGAGACCCGCCGCCACCCAGCCCGGGCTGCCTCGGGGCGGAGTGGAGGAGGAGTCTCGACCGGCCCCTCCGTTGAGTTTCCCTTCTCGCGACCGGAAAATGGAAGTCGCCGTGCCCCCACCACCAAAGCCCGGGCCCGTCTAGGAGGCCCGAACCCTCGCTTCCCCGAGCCCTGGCGCCGGCGGGACGCGCGGGGGGCGGGGCGGCGCGGCCTCCTGCGGACTCCGGAGGCCGGCAAGTTCCAGCTCTGGCCGACCCCGAGGGCGGACTGGACCCCGAGGGAGCCGGAGACTCGGACGCCCGGGTGGGGCCCCTCCCTTCCCGCGCCGGACCTCGAGACAGGAAAATAGACTTGAAGCGGGAGGGGCGCTGCACGAGGTCGCCTTCAGGACCCCGGGCCGCCGGGAGGCGTCGCAGGCCAGGGTGGGGCCGAGGGGAGCCACCCGCCCAGCTGGCCCCGAGTCGCTAGGAGCGTCCGGGGAGGGCGTGGTTCCTGCCATTTCGCCTCCCCTTCGCTTTCCCCCAGCCTCGTCCTCAGAGGGGTCCTCCGAGTCGGAGTCTCGGGCCGGAAGTCTGGGAATTCCAGACTTGGCGAGTGCGGGCCACAGGCGATTTCTAGAGCCACCTGGGGGGCATTTACCCGGCGACCCGGGGCCCTCTCCACGCCTTCCGTGGGTTGCTTTGGATGGTCAAGAGGGAACGAGGAATACTTCCTCTTCCCAGATGATCCAGAAGTGAGGACAGAGGCGGAAGGGAGTGGAGGAGTCAGGGTGCAGCAGGACCTGTTGCTGGTGCTCGGGCAGCCTCGCCTCTCTGGGATCATGCTGGATACCCTAATTTCTCCCAGGAGAGGGGTGAGAGGGAGCATCGGCGCCCTTCCCACATCAGGGAGACTTGGAGGACAGACACTAGCAGACCTAGAGGGCCAGGTGCCCCCCGGCTCGCTCTGGCTCAGGCTAGGGGTGGGTCAGGGACTGGGTAGGGTTACAGTCACTGCGAAGAGAATCCCTTCTTTATGACTGGATGATTGAAATTGCAGTTGTGGGGAGCTCAGATCTCCAAAAGAACGTGTAAAGTTTACTTTAAAACACTCCATCAGTTCACCTTCCTCAGAAGTCATTCTGGCCCCCTTAACTGGGGCTAGTGCAGAATCTGACCCTTCTGCCCCCCTCCCCCACCACAAGACTTTCAGACACCTGCTCTGCCCTGCCTCCAGAACCCCAGGTCCCCTCCTCCCCGGGTTTCCCTCGAACACAGGGGCCCTTCAATGTCACAGACAACTCACCCCACTTTTCCAAGGACCCCAGGAGCATTTAGTGTACCCATCTTCCTCACCCTGTCCCCACCATTTCCAAAGGGTTAGTAAGATTCAGGGAGCCAAGCAGGCCCTGGCCCTTCCCTAACTGGGAGAAGGGAGTGACACCCTCAGATGGCTGGGGGTCTGGCTGGAGTGCCCCTCTGTATCGGGGCATTCAGCCCCCTGACTGGCCAGTTCTTTGAGCCCAACTGTGCTCAGGGTTGGGTCACATGTCCAGACACATTGCATGGCCCAAATCCACGACTGACTCTAAGCAGAAATGGAGGCCCTTTACACGACCCCCCAAAACGTCGCCTTTCTGCAGTGCAAGTCCCAAGCCCACGGGGTCACCCGAGGGCCACGCTCTAGGTTTAACCCCTCTCCAGGTTTTGCCTTCCCGACCACCCTCACAGGCGTATTCCAGTGTCCAGAGCGTCACTGCACATGCCGGCCGGCCGTTAGGTGCCCAAATAACATTCTTCATTCGTCTTTTTCAAAGTTGATTTATAGCAATCGACAGGTTAAAGCCTCATCTGACTTCATTACTTTTAAAAGCTGTCTATTTCACAACTGTCACTTTTCATCACTTAGCTAGAATAAATACTTGAAGAAATGAATTGGAAGAGACTTTTAGATCATGTTTATAATTCTTGGTCGCCGCGTTAACATTCCTAATGACCTGACCCTCTGAGTTTCTGTAGACTCCTAAATTGGGCTGAAAATTCCTCCATTTATTATATGAAACTTCAAGGACGGTGAAGTGGACAGAAATGTGGGCTGAAAGGAGACGTGCTGCTGACTACGTGTCAGCGACCTATGTAGCAAGACTTTCCAGCGGCCGCCAGGGTCCAGGCCGGGCACCCCAGGCCACTGGCAGGAGAACAGCTCCCAGGTCAAGGGATCCCGCCAAACCACCTACTGTGAGGAGAGCCCCCCAGCCTCACAGTCGCCTTGTCCCTGATATTCCAGTCCAGCCCACCCCGCACAAAAACCACAAGGAAATTTATGCTGGTCGGAAATGCTGTTCATAAGGACTATTACTAGTATTATTATTTCCATCACTGATTCAAAACGGTTTTAAGGGGCCCCCACGTCTGCAGAATAGGAGTGGCGGAGTGGGAGTCATTTTCTTCCCGTCATCTTCGAATCAGAAGCTGTGCGACACTCGGGAAAGGCAAAAGTGTGGAAACGAAATCGCATGGATTGAAGTCCATTCAATAAATCGAAGTAGTTTCTTTAGTTTTGCTGCCATTTGCTCAAGTCTATCTCTCTCTCTCTCTCTCTCTCTCTCTCTCTCTCTCTTTCTCTCGTCTCACACACAGCCACACATACACACAGAGCTCTCAGAAATAGGGGGACGGGGACAGAAAAAATATAGAACGAAAGAAGGGAAGAACAGAAAAATCACAGGAAATAAAAGGGAAGGAAAAGGAAATGAAAGAAAAAAGAAAAGAAAAAGAAAAAAATCTGCTTTGCTTTTGGGAGTCATTTTAGAGTATGGGGGTCAATGATTGAGAGCGCAAGATTTTCTTTCCTTTTTTTTTTTTTCCATAAAAGAAGGACAAGACAAAATAATCAAAGTCCTCTGAACTTGAGGTGGATGGGATGGGCGGCTGTTCGGTGTGTTCGGGGCGGGTCTAGGCTGGGTCCAGAGCGCCGGTCCCCGAGCCTGAGCCCCGCAGACCCCCAGCCTGGGCCCCCCTCGGCCGCCCCGAGCGACCGGACTTCGAAGGCTGCCCGGTGCCGCGACTCCCGCAGTGTGCGGCGGCCTCGCCACGGCCCCGCCGCCTGTCCCCGCCAGCATCCCCCTCGCCCCCACGCCGCGGCCTCCGGCCTTCGCCCAAGCTGCGGGCCGCTCGGCCGAGTGGGGTCCCAGCGCTCCCCGACTTTTCACGCTGAGGCTTTAAGAACTCTACGATAAGGTTGTTCCTTGGCGGCTGCCTACCTGCGGGGACGCGGCCGCTGCGCTCGGCGGCGAAAACCCGGGCGCGCTGCCGTGCCCTGGAGCGCCACCTCGCTGCAGAAACTGGAACTGCGAAGCTCAGCCTCCCAGCCTCTGGCAGCCTAACTTGAACGTCACCGGGACCTTTTCCCTAATCCAAACCTCAGAGAAGCCGAAACGCCCTGGCCTTCTTCCCACGGGTTAAAACCCGTTATCGGTGACCGACAGATCCCACAGTGGCTGCATTGGGATGAAGGGAAAATAACAGGGAAAGAGAAAAATATATAGATACTATTTCATCAAGTCTAAGGTAGTCACTCAAGCTGTGAAGCTGCTTTCCTAGAATGGATAAAATAAATGAGATATGTTCTCTAGGAGGCCACCAGTTCGGGCCGCTGTGTGATTCGGGTCATTCAGCTGTGGCCAATGCAGATATCTCCCGTGGGGCGGTGCCTATGAAGCCATCTCCTCCCAATTGTGATTTCCACTGAAATTCATTTATTCTGGGCAGTGCAGCCTCAGAGGGTCTCTGCCTTGCCAGTCGCCAGGCTACTGGGACCTGCACCCTGCAGTTTTCAGCTTTGCCGACCAAATAAACACAAAATGCAGCCCTCAACATGTATACCCATCACTAGTGAAAGTAGCCACTGGCAATAATTACAAATCACACAACATTTCTTTCTAGGATGCAACTGGGCATTTGACACTATTTTGTCCAGCTGTTAACTTAAGAGGTTTGCCCTACTCTCAAAGCAATGTGACTATGAAATACACAGACAATTTAACTGATTTATATGGTGAGTGTTTGCTTCCATTTGTTTTTGAAGTACACCATCCTAGAGATGGGTGTTATAAGTAAAAACAAATTTCACATGCCAAACATGGTTTAAAAGTAGAGCATTTCTCTTGTGGTTCAGTGAGGATTTGTGCGGTGTCTTTGTTTTAAAGGGGACACAGAACCTTTATCTAGTGTAGTTCTGATTACAAGTTAAATATCCTTTTTTTTTTTTAAAGAGGCCCAGTGGATCCCACATATAATGGCAGCTGAGCTGGGGACTGTGAATGGGAGGTAGGGTGTGTGTGGTGCTGTATAATCCCCTGTGTTTCCCTGCCTGAGCAAACCCAACACAGAGACCCTTTCTGGAAACTTCACATTCCCCTGAGTTAACAGGGTGGTCCCCCAAAGGCCAGGCAGGAGCTGGAGTGGGTAGTCCCTTCTTCCTGTAACTAGTGTTCCTCGTTGCAGATCGGGAGGCTATCTTCACTCTTGCTCAGAAATTACAGAGCTCCACCAGGAAAATAGCCAGGTTAGCTTTCTGGCTGGTTTGTCTCCTCTCTACCAGGCTAGGAAAGACTCCTCAGAGACCACACGGGAGAGAGGCCCCAGTTTCCTGGCAAGACTTGAGTGGGTGTCCTTAAAAACCAGCCTGTTAAGGAAGGGTGGCTCAGCCTCTGGAGGTCCTCGGGTTTAGGGAGAAGGTGCTCACATGGGGAGAAGGCAGCTGCTAAGAGATCTTGGGAGCTGAGAGGCAATTCCTTAGAGGGTTCTGGAATCCACAGAGGGATGGCAGTGGGGAGACAGGACAAAAGCAGAGGAGAGGAGAGCATAGAAAATTATATGCTTGAATCTGCATGCCTACAGTTTGGGAAAGGGGACTTAGTTCTAAACTGACAAAGCTTTCTCTCTCTCTCTCTCTCTCTCTCTCTCTCTTTCTATCTCTCTCCTCCCTCCCTACTCTTGCCACCCTTTACTTCTCTCTCCACCCCCTCCTCTTCTCACATTCAGGTTTTCTTTTTTTTTTTTTTCCCACCCAATAATGCCTGGAGATGAAAAATGATTTTTATTGCTATTACACTTCCTACCGCAAGATGCAGTGCAAGGCGGCAGAGTTTGTATTACAACTATGTCACAATGTTTCACTGATGCAAAACATGTAGCCAGAGGGTGTTGCTAATGACTCCTGGATTAGAGTGAGCTTGAGACCAGGAGAAGGAGAAAAAGAGAACAAGAGACAGGAAGGGAGAAGAGAGAAGAATTTCATTAGAGAACCGGGGGAAAAAAGTCACTGTATAATCAGCTCTAATAATCTAATCAGGATATTTTCAGATTTCAAGGTTCTCTCCACGCTTCAAGAGTGAGGTAGAGAGAGACCATTATCCTTTTAAACACCACAGTTTTTTTTTTTTTTTGCATGTGACTAACTATGAATTATATTTACATCCAGTTAAGTGAAGAACTCTCCTTTGGAAAGAATCAAACTTCGGAAAACGCTTAATATCAGATTAAAGGCTTTTCCTGGAGTCGGAGGTCGCTTGGAGGGAGGTGGTGGCCGGGTAATCACCCAAGGGCGAGCGGAGCGCAAGGAGGCCTACAGAGGCTCAGTGCCCTCGCCCAGGGTCGGGCACACAAACGTGCAAACGTCTGTGACGGCTGGTGGTGCCCAGGGTGCCCCGTCGGGACGTGGAGGAACCCCGAGGCGCAGCCACCGCCCGGGCTTGGCCTCCGCTCGGTCTAGGCGAAAATGTCCCTCCGGGCTCCGAACTTCCCCGGCGCCCTCCCCCGAGCCCAGCTCTACTTAGGGAAGCGGGAGGTTTCGCGGTTCCTACCGTGGCCCAGGCCGGTCCCACCGCCCTGCAGTCCGCTTCTGCCCCCCGGGGCACAGCAAGGAGGGCGGTCCCTCGGGGGCTGCGGCCCTTTGAACCAGGGGAGACCCGGGCTCCCGCCCGGACGCGCAGAGCTCGCTCGGGGCCCGGCTGCGGAGCCGAGTGTGGGGGTGGAGGGGCGGGGGCGGGAGCGGGCGTTAAGCCTGGAAGCTTGGCTGTTTACCCAAACGATTTTCCTTTCAGGCCAGAGACGCCAATGAGACAAGATCAAACTCCCGTCCTCGTAGTGCGTGGTGTGTGTGTGTGTGTGTGTGTGTGTGTGTCGCCTCTTCCAAGAGGGGCTTTGTGAATGGGGGCTCCAGGACGCCGACTGGGAGGGACCAGAGGCCGACCCGGGCACCAGCGCCTCCTCCCGGGGGCTGGGAGAAGCGGGGCGGAGGGCGCGGGGCTGAGCGCTCCGGAGGGCGCCCCAGACGTGCGGAGGTCCGGAGGGAGGGAAGAGAGCGGCAGGGACACAGGCCGCGGAGAGCTCAGGGCCGCATCCCTAAAGGCTGAGCGAGGAGACACATGGTCGTTTGTGGGAGGGGAAAGAGAATAATAGGAATCACATCTTCCTTCCTGTCCCTAATTTCCGATCCTTCCAAAGCTTAACTCTAGCTCCGTAGGCCACTGGTTTCTCCCCAACTCCCTCGCTCGAACTATTAGCTGCAAATTAGGCCAAGGTTTTGGCGATTACGGCACAATTCAGGCCGAGTGACACGCGCCGGCAGGCCTGCGCCTGGGTCCCTCTTCGCACCGCAAAACTGTTAGAAATTGAAAGGGTGGGTCGTCTGTAACGACAAGACATTTGTTATTTTTTAAAGGTCCCGGACCCGAGACTCTCCGTCAGTCCGGGAAGTGGGGAGAGAGAAGAGGAGTGAGCATGTTGAAGTCTGAGCCCAGTGCGGCAGGTGATGGTGGGTCCTGGCGCAGCTCCTGCAGCGGCTCAGGGGCCAACCGGGACTGAAATGTCGTTTACAAAATAACAACAACAATATCATTAGTATAGTTCATAATAAAGAGAATCAGGAGGGCAGAGTTATATTTATTTATTAAGGTCTGGCTATGGGGACGTTGTACGCTTGCTGAGTGGCACAACTCCCACAACTCTCCTTGGTGGAGGCCGATTAAAGGCTTAACTAAAGAATTGTTTCTGGAAGAAAAAGGTGTCATCGCGATGCTTTGACTCAGCCTCCTCCATTGCTTCTCCTGCCTCAGCCTGCCCCTCGGTGCTCCCACTCTTCCCTCCCACGTATCCATCCCTCCCAGCCGGAGTCTTTTTTTTTTTTTTCGTTTTCTCTTGCTGACCAACCGTTGTCTCCTTGATCAGGATGTTCTCCTTCAAACAAAATTCCCCTTCTCTGGTGCTGACCTTGGCAGGGCACATTAGGGACATGCTAACACTTGCTTCCGCCCCTGTGTCTTCTGCTCTGGTGGCCCAGGCCTGAACAAACACCCTGAGATGGGAACGATTGGAGTTTTCTCTGGGCATGTAAGGGGTGGAGGGTTGAGGCTCCAGGTCTTGGGGGAGGAGGGGACAGGGACAGCTGATGGAGATCTGGGTGCCAGAGAGGGTGCTTGGGGACCTAGCTGTCTAGGGTAAAGGTGTGTGAGCCAGGACATGCTCATGGAGGAAACTGGAAGTGTCTACTAATAGTAACAACAACCCCTAACATTTATTGAGCATTTACTATGTGCCAGCCACTGTGTTCACATCCCTGGGAGCCTCCAACCCCGAAAATAAACTATAATGGCCACGGGTAGACCTCTGAGCCCAGTGGTTGGGCCAGGACAGGCACATAGCCAGGTAGGGGTAGCTGCACGGCTAGGTGTCAAGGTTTCTGCTCCTCAGTGCACTTCCCGGTCCTGGTGGGGGAGCTCTCCAGGCATCCAGGAGCTGGGTCCGAGGCCTCCTTCCCACTTGCTCGCGGTTGTCTCCGACAACCAGTCTGTCCCGCGTGGCCGCGCACTGTGCGGCCCCCAGGCCTCTGGCCTGGGAAGGGGAAGCCAACAGGTTCCAGTCGCTTTCCCTCTTCTTTGCGCCGCAACCCTGAGGGGAATGTAGATGGTGTCGTGGGGGCCGCAAAGGCCCGGCTGAGGCAGGTGGGGAGCGCTGAGCGCGCGGAGGCCAGGTCCCCAGCCAGGCCCCTGTCCCGCGTCCCGTGCGTCCTCCCGCTCAGGTCGCGGCGACGCTGCTGCAGGCGAAAAGCGCCTCTCCCGCGGTGCCAGAGGGCGCTTGGTGGACTCGGGGCCCCAGCAGCCGAGAAGAGGGCGTCCGGCACTGGCAGCTCGTGCGCACCCAGGGAAGGGGCCAAGCGCAGCCCAGGCCGCTGCTCGCGGCGCTCAGGCGGGTCTCCGCGGCCCGCCGCGCTGGGGAACTCCGGGCTTCAGCTCCAGGCCGGCGGAGCGGGCGTTCTGCTCCACGCTCCGACTGTTCCTCCCATCCCTCTAGAGCCGGGAGCTGAGGCTCGCCGGTGACCTGCTGCCGTGCCCCGTGAGGGCGGAAGAAAGCAGGCTCAGCGCTCGGTCTGGAGACAAAAGGCCTTGGCGTGTCAGGCTCCTCCAGGCCCAGCCGCTGCGCCTGTCGCACCCGCCTCCACCTAGGCAGGAGGCAGAAGCAGGTGGAAGCGTCGACAGGGGCGGTTCGGGGCAGCGAGCCTTAATCGATCTGAGAAACTGGACACCTCCGAGTCCACGGGCATAGTTTAGGCCGGGCATCTGCTCCAGAAGCCCACAGCCTGCCCCCAGCACACCCCACCAGCCTCCTTCCAGCCGTCTCCCTACGAAGGACCCCGCGTGGCCGGTTTTCTCCCTTCCAGTCTCATTGCAAATCACCTGGCAGCCAGGAAACTCTCGCCCCTGCTATCGACCTGCAGAGCTTGCTCCTTCCCCTAAAAACGACTCTGGCTTTCCTTCTACTAGACCCCGGGGAGAATTCACTGGTTTTAACGTTAAAAAAAAATTTTTTTAAACTCTCTATGGGTATGAGACGTAGTGGAAACTCTCGGTGTCTCCCGGCTCCCCACACGTACTCCCTACGGCACCTGGGCAGCGAGTCCTGCGAGGAAGAAATCGTCTTTTCCTGCAGTCTATCATTTCAGCATTACAAATAACAACCATGGAGCGAAAAATACCCCTGCTTGAGAATATTGATAGATGATAGTAGCGATATTCACAATCGATCCTTTAATAGGCAGACGTCATAAATCATGTTCAGTGCCCTGACAGCCCAGTACTCCACTTCATAATATAATTAAGATTAAAACTCGAGAGGTATTGGAGGCAGCGGGTATTGATAGCTTCAAAAATTGCATTCTGGATATGATGGTGGAACGGAAAGGACCTTGGGAAAATATAACCCTATTCCCAAAAGGTGGGGTTTTGCAGGTACCCCTGTTTGGAGTCTCTTTGGCCTTACCCCCCCCCCAACACACACACATACACACAGCTTTTTCTTCTCACCAGCAATCCCAGTCTCTGATAGGTCTGAGCAGAGAGCAAATCCGCTCTTTCTTAGAAATAGTATCCAGTAGGATAAGAAGAAATAGTTTGGTTTGGGTGAGTTTCCTGGATTTAGGAATTTTTTAAAATCCATTATTTCAGCCTTGATTGTGGAGTTAAAAAAAAAATGTTTAGAAGGCCTAGGAAATAATGTTGTCTTGTTCTTTCAGTACAATTAAGTTCCTCAACAGTTTCAGAATTTCTTGTAAATAATTGAATATATGTAAATATGCCAGTTCACTCCATCCCTGCCCATGTACTTTCTCCACCCTGCTTTCCATCAGGACCATAAGCCTGGGGACAAAACCCAAAACTTCACAGGAAGAGTAAAACCAGAGTGACGGGGTCCCATGCAGAAGTGACAGTCTACTCTTCATGTGTAGAACTGATTGCAAGTGTGGCTGAAATCATTTCAAAGGGTGGAATATTAATCAAATCAATCAGAGCTGACAAATGGGAGATATTTGAAAGTCAGTGGTAATTTACAACTTTGTTATTGGTTAAGAATCTCCTGCCTTGTAAGAGTAATTAATAATACTTAGAGAAGAATGATTTGGAAATCCCCTTCCCATTCTTTGTGTGTTCCTCTGTCTCTTAAAGAAGGAAAGAGAGAAAGGAAGCAAATGAGTGACCAGTAGAAACAGGAAAAACACTGAGTCGTTTGTGGGGAGAACAAAACTGGAAAATATAAAAGACAGGGGGAAAAAAGATTAACCCCATGGGAGGCCATCAGGAAATAAAGAAAATACAGGAGGAGGGGTAGTAAATCAGAAAATGAATTCTGTAACCGTACCCCATGAGCAGGCTGGCTAAAGGTTGAATTTCAAATGGCCCAGAAACCCCATCAAAATGAACAGTGCTGCTAAAATATCTTGAAAGTAGCTCAGCTCTGAATCCAGGCAGAGCTCAGGGCATTGTCTGTTTTGTTGTTGTTAACAATGTATTTCTTTATAGCCCGGGAACAGACGTGTGCAGGCTCTTTCCCAAATTCCATCCCTGGAGACCTGACTGGCTTTCATGTTTCTGGTGTTAACTCTTCTCCTGGTCATAGCCAATCCCTCCCCCACCCCCACCCGTTGTACATTGATTATTAGATTGTCTCAGCCCCTAAACAACACACCAAAATAATGACTTGTTGAAAAACGATAAATCATTTCAGTGTCTGAGTTTGGAAAATCATTTCAGTCAACAGGCTTGCTGTGAAAAGCTAAAGAAATTCCCAATATTCTGCTCACTGAGGAAGAGCTGCTACTTCCCTGAACTTTTATTTATTGGATGGGGGAATTTTTTCGGTTGATAAAAAAAGGATGGCGGGGAAGACAAGTTTGGCAAACTTTATCTGGTCTTTATTATAAGTTCCAGTTTTGTCTCATTGAGCCCAGGCTGGGTCTACAAAAGGTAGCTAGAGATTGAGATTTATTGGTCTCTAAATGAAAAGATTCATTTGATATAAGAGGTTAACTCAAAGTTCTTACACCGTGACTAGCTTCGGCAAATGTCTTTGTTGAGTCAGCACAAAAGCAGTTCAAAGAAATCTTTAAAACACACACACATACACACACACACACACAGATAGACACACAAACACACTCTCCCACTTAAGCTGCAAACGCAATTCTCTTTTCTTTGTCATTTCTTCTGTCACTGCAAACCTCCAGCTTCTTTCTAGATAGCTAGGATGGCCACCCCCTACCCACTGAACTTTGCCATTTTGTATCTTTTTGCATTTAGTATCAATCAATAAAAGAATAAGGGGGGGAGTCAAAGAGGGGAAATGAACTAATTTGGATAAAGCAGGACACATTTTGGAAATGAGTTGCAAGGAGGAGAGAGAGAGAGATGCAGATGGAGGAAAGGGGCTCTAGGATAATAATAGGCACACTGGTTGGAAATTGATGGAATGGGTTTCCAGTGATTAGAGTCTATGGATTCGATAGGCACCTGGCAGAATGTCAGGTTGTGATGAGGAGACCATGAGAGAAAGTGAACTTGCCAGAGAGAAAGAGAGGGAAGGAGAGAGAAAACAGCAGCAGAGAGAAAACAGGACCCGAGACCCTGCGCAAGGAGCAGACTGTGGAGATGCTAATGAGGGAAAATTAACCTTCGGGTTGGGTCTGTGACGTGGGCCCTCCACTGAATGTGTGACCCAGGGGCTGCCAGCGGCTTCCCTCTGCACCAGCGAAATGAGATAATCGCCCTGAAACCTTGGTGCAGACAGGCTCCTAGACACTGTTGTGGAGAAGAAAACATCATGAGCAGCTCCTTCCCAAGGCACAGAGAGCAAACCCATAGGTGTGGGTACATTGGTTCAACTCTGGAGCCCCTACAGGCTGGCACATTAAAAGAAAGGATGAGAGGGGCCTGGAAAATGAGAACCATCTTCATCCCTGCTTGCTCCAGCCCATCACCAAAGGCCCTGGATCACTGGGCCTGGGCGAGGCAACACAGGGATAAATGGATTTTATCTCTAGGAGCACGGCCACTGGGCCAGAGGATTATTGCTTAGCCAGAGAAAATGTAGTGGGGACAGGGGATAAAGAAAAGAGAGAAGTTGAAGAGGACACACACACACACACACACACACACACAGAATGAGAGAGAGATTAGAAAAAGAAGAAAAAAAGAAATTCGAAGAAGGAAAATTGGGAAAGTGGTTTCCTGTCATATACAATGAGACATCAACAACAACAACAACAACAACAGGGATTTTATTAAACAAGCCAACAACCAAACACACATCAAAAATGCATTTGTTCATGCTGTATAGGGAAGGAGGCTTTGGGAAGATTATGGCGTTCTGGTAGGGACACTTCTGACCCTTACTGCTCTGGGTCTCCCCGACAATATTTTCACGGAAACTCTGAAGTCCCGGATGGAGAAGGCCGGGCAAGGGCTGAGGGGGGGGGGGGAACTCCCCGTTGGAGGCAAAGGGGTCGTGTTTCCAAGTAGAGACATCAGCAAACCGCAATCTTAGTGACAGTGACAGCACAAAATTATGTTTAATGTTGCAAGGGGGAAAGGGGAAATATAAAATTAGCGCAGAGAAAATGTTTCCCAGACCCTCGTCACAATTAGGGCAGAGGCATATGGATGGGCACGATGGCAGGGTCGCGGGAGGGGAGGCTTAGGCTTGGGCTTGGGCTTGGCCGGGCAACTGCCCTGGTGACAGCAAAGGCCAGAGTTCTCGCTTCCCAGGAGGAAAAGGGAAGCTTCTAGACAGAGATGAACGACACTCCGCCCAAGCACTTCACGGGCTTCAGAACCTTGTTTTGGAGTAGAGGGGGATGTTCTAGACTTCCCATGACGTCGGAGATGACAGTTCAACGACCGGCCTGCTCAGTCCCAAAGCCACAGGGCTTTTTAATTAGTGATGAGGCTGGTGAAGGGGCTGGCAGAGCCTGGAAGGCGGAGAAGGAAATGGGGGTGGGGGCTATGCGCAGCCCCAGACCCCTCCCCCCTCCTCGCGGGAGCCTCAGGAGCTGTAAAAGATGCTGAGGGGAAGGAATAATTATTTAATAAATTAGCAGCCCCTCTTTAGAACTTGCTATCTGCTCCGTCTGGGCAGCCTCATCCAGGCGGGCGGGACCCTACCGCCTTCTCACGACGTCCCTGGATGTCTGTAGGCGCACTCCCACCCCCAGCCGGGGCCACGGGCCGGCAGACGGGCAACAACTCTGGGGATTGGGCCAGAGAGGGCCAGGGAGGTGGGAACGGTGACATTTTCAAGGAGGAAGCAGTTTCTGTTCAATGCGGGAGATTATTTCCTAAGCTGCTTATTTAAAGAGACAGAGATGGGGGGGAGAAGGGGGAGGTGGGAGGGAGAGGAAGGGGGGGAGAGAGAGAGAGAGAGAGATTGAGAGAGAGAGAGAAAGAGAGAGAGAGAGAGAGAGAGAGAGAGAGAGAGAGAGAGAGAGAGAGAGAGACCGAGACCCTTTCTGTTGTGGTCATAAAAAAACATAATTTTGCCTTTGTCTGGAAACCACTATATTAGTGTGGTTATTAGGTTATTAAAGAACACAGTTTCCTTTCTTAGCGTTGGGAAAAGGGAGGGGGAAGAGAGAGGTGAATGGGAAATTTATTTTTAAATAACACAAATTAAAAGTAAATGTATTTTTTTAAAAAACCAAACAGGCAGATAAAGGCAGGAGATGAAAAACTTCAAAGAGAGAAAATGGAAGGGGTGGAGGAACCACTGAAAATAGTCTCACTATTTAAAGACTAATTTGTGCAGAAGAATTAAGGGGAAAAAACTGGAGGGGAAAAAAAATCTGCCATTTCCTATGTGGTATCTCTGTGACCTTAGAAAAAATGGGGAAAGAAGCTATACTTAGGTATAGCTTGGGTTTTAGTTTTATACTTTGATTTTAGCAACAAGTATCAAAAGATCTAAACTAATTGATTGCTGAGTTCCTTGGCCCTTCTCCAAAGAGCAATATAGATTTAATTGTATGTTGCTTAAAGCTCCATTTCTCGAACAGTGTGAAACATGTAATAAAAGTCATAAACCGTATCAGAGTTTTTTCCTACACAAGCATAAATACCCAACTGACACTTGGAAATCTTAGCTAATACTCCTAATTGGTTAAAAGAAAAAAAAAAGTATCTGAGAAGTGTATCCACATCATAAAATCCAAACCGCTAATCCATTTTCCTTCATTTAAAAGAACCTGCGGTTGCGGGTGGGTGTTTTGCAGAGGAGGGGTCGGAGAGAAGAGACCCCACATCAGATACCTGACTTGTTCAAACTCGGGCCATCTAAACCACGCACTACCCCAAGGAAGCAAGTTCTGGCCTTCAAAACGACGCCAGAAATATATCCACTCGAGAACACAGATCTGAAAGTTGCAGCCAACTGCCTGGCCCAAGCTCTCTCTGGCCAGGAGACAGGGAAGCCACTCGACGCTGTCGTTCTCGCCGCCCACAGCCTGGCATCCCCCAGAGGAGAAGGGGGCTGGAGCCACCGCGGGAGCGCTCCAAATTCGAGCAGCGAAATCCACCCCTTGTTCCCTCCTAGGTACCCTTCCCCCTCATTGTCTTCCCTTATCCCTGACCCCGAGCGGCTGCTGGGTCTAAGACCAGTCGCGGAGCCCCCTTGGCCAGCGGCATCGCGGAGAAGGGAAGAGTCCCAGCCACGCCTGCGATCTGGTCGGGGATCAGCCACTGCCGCCAAGTTCGCGGCCGCCACCGAGCCAGCGGCTGCGCGCGTCGCGGGCCGTGCCCTGGCGTGTCCACGCGGGCCGGCTGCAGGCGGAGATCTGTACAAATCCACGTGAGCCGCCCCCTCCCCCTGCCGCCCGCGGCCCCTGACACTGCAGCATTGAAGCCTGCCCGGAGGTCCCCGAGGTCTCCGAGTGTGACAATACTCAGCATAGCGGGTAGATGGCACAATTTTCTAACATTTAGAGAGAGGAACCCACGCTGGGAGCAATAAGTCCATTTAAAAGCCCTTTATTTAAAAGGAACAAAGATAACTGACAAGCGAAGTACAGAGACATCTCAATGAAATTTCCAAAGAAGAAAGAGAAATCAGAGGCTAAAGCAAATGCGAACTGGGCTTGATGGAACTTTCCTCCCTCGCGAAAAGAGAGGAGATACAAGACAAAAAGAAAAGAGGTGGTGGTCACCGGGGCTGTGCATGCTTACGATCACAGCCCAAACCAAATTCTAAAAATCCACAGCCACAAAACTTTAAAATGGCCGGGTGGGCTCGGTGGGGACAGGTGGGGGAGAAGCCCCATCAGTTCAGGGGAAGAAAAATGGAAGTTTTAAGCCTCTGCCTTGGGGTTCCCCCTCAACCTTTGATACCAGGCGCCTGGACGGGGCAGGGTCCAGGGAGCCCGAGGAGGATGGTCACTCCAGGCACTCCGCCTGGGCACGGCTGAGCCCCTTCGAGGGCCTGGGGACCAGAGGCCTCTGTCCACCAGCCGCCTTCCCTAGAATGATGTCCAGAGCTGGGCCGCGGTGGAATGAGACTCCCAGGCCCTAAGATTTGGTCCAAGTCAGAGCACTTAAGCTCTCACTCACAGACTCAGGAACAATTGCTAACCCTTCAAAACCAAGAAGATGCAGGAGGGCGCCCACTGATGTCTCCCGGCAAAGCCAAGACAGCCCACACTTCATCCTGTGCTCTGGCACCGCCACCACCTGCTCCCACCTCCAAACCTACATACCAGATCCCCCACCCCCGCCAAGAGAAACCTACATGCCAGATCCCCCACACCCGCCAAGAGACTAGAGCCATAGGGAGGGGGTGAGAGACGAAGAGATCGGCGCGACCGCCCCTCTGGTCCTCCCGGCCGGGCGCTGGCCCCAGGCGACCCTGGCCCACCAGGACGGGTTGTGGGAAGGGGCGCAGGGCGGTTATCGCCCGCAGGGGGTCAAATGACTGCATTTGGGTGGGTGCTCTCCGATGTATTTGCTGAGTAAACCTCCCTCGCTGTGCTGAAGGCGAATCCCCGTTGATAAATCCATCATTACCGTTCGGATACAGGGAGGCAGCCGCGCCACTAAATTCATCTTACATTTGCAGCGCTTTAATAGACATTTATTAAATGCTTTTAGAGAGAGGCATGGGGCGCGTGATTACATCCTAGTTATAGACAGAACATAAAGACCCACGTTAACACCCATTTGCAGAAAGGAAGGAAAATGTGGGGAGGGGGTGGCAAGGCAGAGGAATGAAGCGAGGAGAGGAGAGGAGAGATGGGGCGGGCGGGGGCACCGAGCCTAGGCGTTATTAGCAAGGGCTGCCTGACCGGGAGCGAGACGAGAACCGAGGGAAGTCGCAGGCTGAGGAGCGGAGAAGTACCCGCTGCACTCGCAGTTTCCGGGGCTCCCCTTCCCTTCTTTCTTCCCCAACACCAGCGTGTGGAGCTCCTATTCTACCTGCCAGGGCACAAGAGATGCCCGCGTTGCCTTCACGTACCCTTTCTGTCCCCACACGCTCACCCTCACTTGCTTCTTTACTTTATTCCAGGCCTCTCCAATTGCGACTTTTGAAGCAGCCAAACTAGGAAGAGAGGAGTGGGAATCCCCGCACTTCCAGGACCCCAAGAGCTCCTTTAGAGTATCCTCTTGGCCCCATCCCCAAACCAGACAGCAAGAGCACTGGGCCAGGTCTCCCCTTGCACAAAGCTATCGCCCTGGCCGCTCGCTCTGAGGGCGCCTTGGCCTGGCAGGCTCTGCTTTAGGACGCCTTCTCCGCCCTGCGCCAGGAGCATTCCACTTCACTTTTGCACCGTCAACCATCTCGTGCCTGGGAATTTGCCCCGCGCCCCTCGACCTCATCCTCAGGGAGCCGGTCCTGCAGGGATGCCCAGGCCTCCAAAGGGCCTAACGCCTTCCTGAGGGCCCCCATTAGCCTTGCGTAAAAGCCCAGATCCCCAGCTTGGTGCGCGCTCTCACCGCGCCCTCGCTCCCCCGGGACGCTGCCACCGACCCGGGTCGGGCCAGCAGCCGGCAGGACTCCGGGCCCTCCCTGGCTCTTGGTAAAGACACTTCCGCTATCCCAAAGTTGCCATAAGAAAATAAATACAAGTGACATTGTACTGGGCCAAAGCTCATTAGTTCGTTGTCCAGGCCTAATAAAGGAACAGAAGCGCAAATTATAGAGTTCAGCTTCAACACACGCTCTGTCACCCGAGATCAGCGTACAGCGAGGCTGATTCCAATTGCTCCGAACTTGCTGCGCGGTCCGCCCCCACCCCCTCCTCGCAAGCAGGAGGTTGGGTGGAAAAATATAGTTCCAAAGGGGGTAATGATCAAGCTTTTCCTCTCGGAAGCCTGCGCCACCTCATTTCCCATCAGTAATCCCAATAAAATTAACGTCGTGGCTGCCATTGAAAAGAGGAGGGCCCGCGACACTCCTGAAATAACACATTCTCCCCCAGCAAAAGGTAAAAAGCAAAACGGCCCTTTGTTCAGCTAATTAACGAAGGCCCAACTCCGAAAGCAGATGTGTTTGCTTAGCTAATCACAAGCATGTTTCTTTCAAGAAACGTCATTTCGAGGGGGCCGCTGGGGGGGGGGGCACTACCCCCCAGACCCTCTTTGCCTCGGGTCTCTCACCCCAGTCTAGGACCCAGAGGCTGAATCCAGGCGGCCCATCTCTCACACCTTCCTGCCCTCGCTCTACCCCAGAGGCCCAGAGGCAGGCACCTCGGCGCTGGCCCGAAGGCCAAACCTGCAAGACGCAAAGGGAAAAAAATAAAAGTTTTAATGACACAGATGCCATATTAAATGAGGCAGTTTTACAATTCACGTTGAATGGGACGCAAACTTGTTACAAGTGTGTTATCAGAAGGACGATAAGATTTATAACTCCAAGAGTCAGCTTTGCGCCTTAATGACAATGGATATTAAAGGGAGAAAGCTGTTCTCTATTAGAAGAGATGAGAGTCCTTTCTCGGTTTTCGGGCATTTACAGATGCATCCAGGAGGGCAGATATCAAGCCCTTTGTGTTTCTGTATGAAAGATTCTCCCTTTCCTCTTTGACCCCGAAATCGGGTCTCCTTGTTGGGTTAGCACCTCGCTCGGCTTTTTCCCGTGAGCTTGGGAGAGGAGGAGAGAGAAGGAAAAAGAGATAGAATTGGGGGTGGAGATGGAGGTGGGGTAGGGAGCGATTCTCAGCCCTCTGGTACAGGCAGCAAAAACTATTTCTTTCTGTGCCATACAAAAGATAGCATTGCCCTTAACCAACACAGTAAGCAAACTTTAAAAAACTGGGGTCCTATTACAAACCAACGCCCAGCACTAACTGCTTTAAAATTACTGCATAATTAGATTTAGTTGAATTTCACCATTAATTAGGCAGCCGCACTGCAGGGAGCCTTTGAAATCTGAGAAAATGGGAAAAAATCATCTGAAGCACGTTTTTAAAACCCAACTTCAATAAATCTGACGAGGCCTAGAATTCAGAGAGTACCTCGTTCCTCTCCCAGGCGGTTGAGGGATACGGTTCTCCAAGCCTGGGTTCGGACTGCAATTGGACGTAGGGGGCGGTTTCCCGGTCGGCCGAGAGCAGGGACCCGGGCCCGGATCTACTGTCTCTGTAGAGGCCCTCGGAAGACCCTCTCTGGGTGGACGGAGCTGTCCCACAGCCGCCCTGGCCCCGTTCTCAAACCTATCAGAGAAAGAGGATCTTCCGCTGCAGTCAAGCTCCTGCCAGGGGCGCAGTCCACGCGGGCTCACACATTTCTGTGCGACCACCCGCCCGGAACCGGCCCTCGGTCCCTGCTCGCCCCCACTGCCCACCCCCCCCAGTGACCCTCCGCCCGGAAAGCCACCTTTCCCATAACTTTGACATGCAAACAGCAAGTTCTGCCCACGTCCAGCGGGGTTCCCAGTCCGCCCCCCTCCCCAGCCCAGCTCCTGCCCGCGCAAACCCGGCGCAGCCCCTGCATTAATGAGCGCGAGAACTGACCGAGGTCTGTAAATACTATCTTCTCCCCCTCCCCCTATACCATTCAAACATTTAAGATCATTTGCGGAAACAGACTTTTTATTTATCTAATTTGAACCTTGGAGGGAGAGGAGGCATGAAATCCACTCTCCCGAATATGGGGGGGGGGGTGGCGCGGGGGGAAGGCACTGTTACCAATATTTTCCTTACGAATTCTGTTGCTTTAATTACAGAATCGAGGACCTCACTCACTTGCCAGCAAGAGTTTAAAAGAGGGTTTTCTGCCTGCAGACGAAATGGCCTTTAGCCCCCCCCCCCCCTTTTTTTGGTAACCAATGTGTTTTCTATTACCCGGCCCTGCCGTGCCTGGCAGCCCAGCGCTCGCGGTGCAATGGGAGACGCCATGTTGGCTCAGCTCACAGGACCAAGTCAAAAGCGAGCTTCGAGGCAGAGTTTCACACGCTCGAGCTCCCCCTGACTGCCCTCCGCCCCTCGCCCCCGCCCCCGCCCCCCGCCTGTCGCCGCTTAATGCACATCCCAGGAGTGCAGCTCCGCGCGCCCGGTACCCCGGATTTTCTTGGGGCGCTGGCGGAATTCTGCCGCACGTAAGTGGGGGCGGGGGCTGGGGGGGGGCAGACACTTTCCCGCAGCTGCTGCCAACTCCAGGCCCCCGTCCCTGGAGCCGGCCGGATGCTAACCCAGCCATCTTCGCGGAACCAGCCCGGGACGGAGCCCGCTAACTTTGAGCTCCAGCTCCTCGCGGCCCAGGAAGAGCTAATGGTGAAAGCCGAGGCAGGGCGATCGCGAGCCAAGCGAGCTGGCTAGAATCCCCTGGGTTCAATCTTCCCCAGGTTTGTTTGAAAGTGGCGAGAAGCAGCGATCGCCCCTCTCTCTCCTAGCACTATTGTTGCATTTCGCGTCTAACTGGGTTCTCTCACACCCCCGAGCGCCAAGAGGAGGAGGGGGAGAGGGGTTGGGAAAAGAAATAAAGCGAGCTCAGATCAGATGGAAAAAAAAAAAAAAAAAAGGCAAGGAAAAAGAGACACTTAAAGGGAAAGAGTCGCCATGTTTAGCAGCTTTTTTAAAAGATCTCGTCAATTTCACACAGAACGCGCTTGCTGGGTCCCAGCCCTCGTCTTTTGTCCAATTCAGTCGCAGCAAAGATCTTTTGTTCTAACTCAGCGTGAAAAGAAAAACTTTCTTTAAATGCAATAAACTTAAACCGAACTCAAGACTCTAAACAGATCCTCCTCCGGCTACTCTAAACATATACAAGGGGGTTTGTTTTAACCGGTTGAAAAATTTGGGGTCCTATTTTTCTGCCTCGCAGACCCCAAGCTCATTGCTGAAACTCAGAGTGTGAGATTCCCAACGTCTAGAACACATGCTTAAAGCATAATAAAACAGGGACTGTCTTTTGCTTTGAAAATCATAAATTATAATTTAATGCCAATAATAATTTACAACAAATGGCTGTTTACAATAAACTAACACAAAACAAACAAGGAAAAGGGCCTGTGTTTTACTTATTAGAGAAACTTCACACACTCACATGGATAGCACTTGCAAGAGGGAAAAAATAAACAACAACCGACAAAACCCCAAACTAAAGATCAGCGATACTGTGCCGTAAGAACATACTTATATTTATATATGTATATATCTACAGAAAGAAGCTGAGAGTCAGCTGGAGAACTCTGCACAAATCAGACAGATTTTTCTGGTCTGTATGTATTGACTGGAACTGAGTATCAAAGTTTAATATACTTTACAAAATGATCCCTTTTCTTTTACCTCCCTCATCAGCTCCCCCCACCTTTTAAAATTAAACCACAACATGATCAAGTATTGGGGGGAGGGGGCTTGGAAAGCTTCAATAAGAACAAAATTGGAAGCTCCCAGCACTGAGCTTCCTCCAAACCAGGAAAAGAGAAAGCGTAAAAAAAAAAAAAAAAAAAAAGACTCCGAAACAAATAGTTACTACTTCCAAATCAGCACACCCTGTAAAGTTTCCTTCCTTCCTTCTTTATTTCTCTCTCCTTTCTCTTAATTTGGCTTCTAAGGACAAAGGATTCCCAAGAGCAGTACAGATTGTAGCTACACAATCTGAAATGTCAAAAATGTCGATGTGTTTTTATGTACATAACTCCAGTGGAAAAGATTCCCTTGACCTGTGGTCACTCTCACAGACTGAAGGTAAAAGGGGGGAGGGGAGAGGAAACCCAACTACAAGTTATCATATGTACATTAAAAATAGACCCTTCAGTGCTATAACCTAATCACTGAATTAAAAATCCTCTCAACAACCACACTAGATGAGAACCACAGAATACTTTTTAAAAATCACACCTACTTAAGGAAAAACTCATTGCAAACAACTGGTCTCTATTTACAATGCTGTGATTAGCTTGTTTGAACGATCTTCTGCGTAACTGTCAGAAATGTACAAAAGAGTATTTTTTTCTGATCATAAAATAGATACTGATCTCAAGATTTCTAATACTTTTTCACAATACCTTCCCTAAGCAGGCACTTAAGTGTGACAAATATAAGGGCCTTTTTTTTTTTCCTGGAAATCCATTTTTAATTAAAAGGAGGATTAGGTGAATGGGGGTGGTTTACTGTATCAGTATGGCACTTCCTAAAGCATAGATAAACTTCAGCTCCCCCCCCCACACCCAAATTAGACAGGCAAATACCCTAGTCTACCTTTGAACAAACTGACTGAGGGCAGTAAACAAATGAAGCCCCCAGCCTGCTCAGCGAGGGCTCTCAGGGGCTCTTCTGGGTGGAAAGACAGTGAGTGGGGACAGCCAAACAGGTTTCAGATATCAAATAATATTTTAATTTCTGAATACTTTCAATTTTCCTTGGAATATAACACACAAAGACTCGACCAAACAGTTCAGTTATTATAACTTTTACAGTATACAGAAATGTTGCACTTAAAAAAAAAAAAAACCTTCAGTTTTTTTAAAACACAAACTGTAAACTCTAAGATACTGAATCAATCACGTTACCTATAAGTGCCAACAGTGTTATTTTGTCATGCTGATTTCAATGGTATTTTTTAAAAAGGGAAAATATCAACAATTATAATACAAAGGGTTTGCAAATATACAAACAGATATAGGATTTTCATAACAATTCAAGAACTAAGCGGGACCCAATTCAAATTACAAAAGTTCACTTTTTATTCAAAACCTCAGCATGTGTCTTGGACACATTCCTTGGCTGCCAATAAATTCCACAGTTCATTCTCTTTCTTAAAATATTTTTAAAAAGTTAGGTTTGTCATGGTGTCTTTTGGGGGGCAGGGTAGGGGAAGTTAAGTGTTGTATGTGGTTCCTTCAGTTCTCTAATTAGAGTGCTCAACTTCACCTAAAATTTTTGGTCACCACTTGTAAGTGCGTTTCCATCATCTTTGAGTTGTCTTTTAAAGTTTTATGTCTTCCTATGATATTTTCATGGACTCAGTTTTAATTCTTGCAGAACATATATTTTAATGATACACAGTTTTTAAGAAGCCAAGATTATATCAAAACTTATTATAGAACCACAGAATAAACTGGTTTGGAACCAGAAAAGTACAAAAAAGAACAGCTAGAGGTACATAGACACAGGACAATTAATAATTTGGAAAAAAAAAAAACTTACTTTCTCCATTCTGCTAATTTTCTCCCAATCTCCTTAAATGCACTTTTAGCAATATTTTTCAAAAATTTACCAAAAAAGAAAAAGACTAATTTCCTTTTTATACAAAAATGATAAGTAGCAAGTTGTTCTGACCGACACAGGAGTTTTTTTTTTTAATGCATTCTGTAAAAGTTCATTTGACAGTCTTTTTTTTTTTTGAAATTCACAGTCCATTAAATTCTTCCCCTCTCTTCTTTTAGCAAACTTGTAACATCCTTTTATATCCTTTCTTAACAGAAGGAAATTAAGCAAACAAACCAGTCTTTTGCCTTTTCTTTCTCTGTTTCACTCCCCCTTCTTATTTTATTTATTTATTGAATTGCCATATACGGCCAGTTAAAACTGCTGCCGGACAGTAACATATCCCGGATGAGGGTTTCGATGGGGGTTTTACCTACCAAACGGACGAAAAACAATTGCTCTATGACTGAGGAGGAGACGGTGCGGAGGGAAGGGAGGCGAAGCAAAAGCTTTCCGAATCGCGTTGGCTGGTTGGGGTACTGGCTCCTAACGTATTCTTCCAAAGCACACTGAGACTTTTCCTGCAAGCTTTCCACATGGGCTACATCAGAGAGACCACAGGCATCTGGAAGAAAGTTTAAAGAAAAAAAAAGAAGAAGAAGAAGAATTCAGTCATCAGATTAAGAGGTTTGAAATGGGTCACATGAGGTGTGTGCACAGGGCTCTGTCAAACTGCCCCAACCAGAGTTGGAGCAAATGCCTATGTGCTGAAAACTTGGGGGCGGGGTGGGGGGAGAAAGAGCCTGAGAAGGTCCTGGTGTGTTTGCTTTAAAATAAAACACAACTCAGTGTGTTACAGGCTTTCACTGGCTGAGTCCTCAGGTTAGGTCACTGGGAGGCCCAAGCAAAAGTGCTTTGGGTCTATCTGGCCCAAGTCAGTAAACAGACAATACCAAAACTGCCAGCACTCTTCCCCCTCCTCCTCTGTAAATAACAGTTTGGCTTATAATTATATAGTGGTTGGGGAGGGGGGGCAACCTGGCCCAACCCCGAGTAATGGCGTCCACGACCCAGCCTCAGATTCTCCCCAAAGAGGGCGACTCATTTTTCTCCAGTCTTTGAAACTGATTTAAGTGGCCCTTTAAAACTGATCTTGTCAGTTTAGCCTATTGAAGGGCAGCCATGCAAACTGTGATCTCTCTGTTCATTTGAGCTGTTTCTTTTCCCCCTTTTCTTCTCTCTCCCTTTTTCTCCCACCCCCCTTTATTTTTAAAAAAACTCAGGTCCCTCGAAGAAGCATCCCCCCTCCCTGTTATCATCAGGAAAACACTTTTTCTGATACGTGAAAATACAATAAGTGCCTTTGAAATGAGAGGCTTCTTGGTAAAGGCGGTTCAGGTTGTGACCTGACCTTTCGGGGCTGCCCAGACAAGACTGGTGTTAACACATGCATATTGTGAATCATTAAAACAGATATTCGAAAACAGTCGCCACCATCTCCACCCCAAGAACCAGGACACACATGCAACCTCCTCTTATGCGTATCTAGGACTCTGCATGCCTACAGAATGCATAGGTGTCTGTAGCAAAGAATCAAAAGATCTGTTTGCATAGGACTCCTTCCCTCAGCATCGGCACTGTATGTCTCCCTCAGAATCAGATAACAAGAACCTTTATCTCTTTGTGAGGCGATTTGCATTCTCCACACAGGCCTCCACATTTTGCAAATAGTCATAAATTAAACTGTTACGACAGTATCAGACATTTTTTTCCTTGAAAGACCAAGGGTAAGGCTAAGTGCTAACAATGATATCAAGAAATTAACAACTACCCCCATCGTCTGAGAAGCTGGGCTGCGTGTCAGGTTGTGAAACAGGGTGAAGGTGGCTTTGGGGCAAGGGAATATCCTGCTTGTATATTTGCATCAGGCAAACGTTCTAGATATGAGGGGCTCACGAGAATAATCCAGACCCAAGCCTCTGCATACAGTTTCTCTGCCCAGACACTGCCTTCTAATTGATTGCCTAAGGACTTCCAAAGGCAGAATTTGGGGTGACCGTGGTGGGAGATTTTATGTGAAAAGCACTAAGGTACAAAAGACAGAGGTTTGAGGACTCAGAACCTGCAAGAGATTCAGCTAATGACTTGGTTCCTCAGACTTCTTTCAAACAATAAGAAAGAGATTGGGTACCTTCTTTTTGTCCGCCACATAAACTGCATATCTCTCCTAGTTTCCTGCTTAAAATTTTTAAAAATTGCATGGGTGACTAGGTTCCAAGCTCTGCCAATGTCCAAATGTTTGTTATTCTTAATCGAGAACCCCATTACCCTCTCAGCCATGACAAAGGGATCAGCTGACAACTTAGTACAAGAATGTGAAGGGGGGGGTGATTTCCACCCACCTGGGATACGCTGAACTCAGCCTGGAGGCAGCCAAAAGGCTCAGGTGTGGCCCAAAATGGAAAGCCAGACACTTTCAAAAATCATTTGGCCTCAAGAGTTAATTAATATCAGATCTATTACTCACACAGGTTAAACTACATGCAAACTAATTAGATTTCATAATGCAGTCACTGGTGGTTTTATATCTCTAGCAACATTCACATCTAGAGTTGGCATGCACTTCGGGTTGTCGGAAAATTAGTCTTAACTGTTTGCCTGGGCAGGGGAAGCAAGAGGCCAGAGTCTTCAACATTCTGAAGAGTTATGATGGTTCCCTTCCTCCGCTCCCTCTCTCTGACAGCTCTTTTTTCCTCTCCTGGCAGTCTGCGTTATTTTAATAAGAATGTGATTTTGAAAATTGCTGCCCTCAGGTTGCATTTGCCTAAAGCTTCAACTCCTACTGAGTTAGCAGGCAAACTTTTCCCCTGCAGGGGCAAACTTTCCCCTGCAGGGACAATGCCAGGGCTGTTCCAGTGCCCAGAGGCATCTCCTGGAGGCCCGGCAAGAGCTAGAGGAAACCAAGGGCTTCAGGAGAGTCCCTGGGGGCCCAGCAGATTCATAGGGCCTGAGCTCAGGGAGGGAGCAAGAGAGTGTCCTAGTCTGGTGCTACGGGAGGGGAAACAGGCCTGCAAGGTTGCCCCATAACCCATTTTGGTTGCCTGTGTCTGAAGCATCCTTACAGCAGTCCAGCCTTCCTCTCCTCTCCCCAGGACAGGCCGGTGGTGCCCAGCAGCTACACAAAGTTCCCACTTCAAGTTGCACTCAACAGTTTGGCCTTTTGAGGAGGAGGTGGGGCTTGCCCTGGGGAGTCCCAAGTTCTCTGGGCCCTAACTCTGGGCTAGGAGCCCTTGGGCATGAGGACAGGGCTCCTTCCTACCTGAGGTGAACAGGACTATGGCCTTGAGGCAGCTGTACTCGGCCGAGTCGACGTGCAGCGCCTTGAGCTTCTCCACTTGTTCTTGGAAGATCCGTATGTGGTCCATAAAGGCGACCACCCGGTCGGCAGACATGGGCGAGGCGTGCAGGCCGGCGGCGGCCAGGAGCGGGGCGACGTGGAGGGGCATGGAGCACTGCGCCGCATTCAACACAAACAGCTCGCTCCAGGTGAGACGAAGCAGGGCCACCTGGTCCGTGATCTGCAGGTCGGGGAAGAAGGGGATGTTCCGGGCCCACTCGACGGCGCTGAAGAGCATCCTCGCGGCCAGTTCGCAAATGTTCTCGATGCCCATGATGTTGTTGGGCTGCATGCACTGGCTGCCGAAGCGCGACGTGGGGTAGGGCTCGGCTCGCAGCAGCAGGGAAATATATCCGGACAGGTACGAGTGGCAGTTGAGGGGGTCCCCGTTGGTCAGCGCGAACTGCCCGTGGGTCGGCTGGGTGGGCGGCATCCTGCCCCTCTGCACCGCTGCAGGGAGGAAAGGAGACACTTCGCAGTTAACGCCCAGGCTCAGTCCCCAGGTCCCCCAACAGGGTCTGCCCCAGCCCGACCCCCACCTGCCCCAGGCCCCGGGCAGCCCAAGAACCAGGCGGACCTGCCAAAGACCTGGGAGTCGCCAGGCTCCCAGCACCACTCCTCTCAAACCACCACCAAGGCAAGCTCTGAGGGCCAGAGGGGCACACTTGCCTCCGAGGCCCGCTCGGGGCTGGTCCGAGGACCCAGAATTGGCCACTTTGCCTCGGGGTCCCCGGCGCTGTGGACGGGATGTAGCATTCTGAGGGCATCGTTCTTCTTTACTGCTAAACAGCTGATATTTCTTATTGATTGGAGGAGAGGGAGCGGGAGGGGCGAGTCTGGGGGGAGGGTGAGACGCTTTTGCAAAAGACACAAGGGTTCACCCCAGACGGCCTGTGGCAACCCCCAACGACTCCCCGCCAAACCCGGCAGCCCCAGTCCCAGCCCCAGCCCGGCGGGGAACTCCCAGTGAGAGATAAGCAGAGAGCCGAGGTCTGGCGTCTGTCTGATCAGTGTGCTCGGAGAAAGAGACGGAGGGAGAGGGCGGAGAGAGAGGCCGGCCAAGGCGAGAGGAAGCCGGGAAGAGGCAGGGAGCAGGCGGCCGGCGCCAGCCGAGCCCGGGTAGGGCCTGTGAGGGCCGGGGAAGCCGGCGAGGCTCAGGCTCGGGCTGTTATCTGACTCCGGACCGGGAGAGTCGCTCTCTCCGAAACACAAAGAAAGCCCGGCGTTGGCTCGCCCCAAGCCGGAGCCCGCGCCCCGCGCGGAGCGCGCCATTGGCAGAGCTGGGCTCGCGGCGCTCGGCGAATGTTCTATCACAAAGACCCAACTCGCTCAGAGCGAAAGCAGCCGCCGAGGGCCCCTCGCCCACCCTTTCCTACTTCCTATCGCGCTCTCCTCGTTTCAAAAGTGAAAGGAAAAAGGAACACCGAGGTATTATTATTTTTTTTAGCAGAATGTTAATCCACGGAGAGTCACATGAGCGCTGCCCGGGCGGCAGCGTTAATACGGCGAAGTGCATAAAATTGCCATTTGTAATTTGAACCTCCTGTACAAAAGTACAATCTCAGGTTGGCTTTTTTTTGAGAGGGTGGGGGCTGGGGAGAGGGGTGGGGAGGAGGGACATATGTTAAACATGCAGGAAAAACAAGGAGAGAGAGAGAGAGAAGTAAACCAGGCTTTAAAACAACAACAAACACCACCCCATTCCTGCAGAAAGGCAGACTCCAATGAACTCGCGATCGAGGCAGAGAAAATGAAAACAGCCCAAAGAGAGAGTAGAGAAGGAAACCAGTCGGCCAAAGCATGCGGATTTGGGGGTCTGGGTTCCAGTGCAGAACTCGCTTCTAGTATAAACCCCTTTCCGCTGCAACACGAAGAGACGAGCTGGGGGCTTCTGTGTCCTTACCCAGAACAGGCTAGCCACACGAACCCAGGACCCCGGGACCCCGGGCGAGGGGGGGAGAAATGAGAGGCCGATACCTTCCCGTCTCATGCCCACTTTGAGGCACTTTTTGAGGCGGCAGTACTGGCACTGGTTGCGGTGGTGCTGGTCGATGGGACAGTTCCGGTTGGCGCGGCACGTGTAGCTCAGGTTCCTCCGCACGCTGCGCTTGAAGAAGCTCTTGCAGCCCTCGCACGTGAACTGGCCGTAGTGCTTGCCGCTCGACTTGTCCCCGCACACCACGCACTCGATGTGTTGCTGCTGCTGCTGCTTGTCGCTGCCCGGGCCGCCGGGGCCGCCCTGGCCACCGGCCGCCGTCTGGGCCGGCGTGCTGGCCGGGCCCCCTTGGCCGGGCGTCTGTGGCGTGTGCGGGGCGCCGGGCGGCGGGCCGGGCACGGGCGGCGCCTGCGAGGCCTGGCTGCCCTGCGAGCCGGGCACCTCGTCCTGGGGGTCGCGCCACGTGCTGACTACCATTGCCATATCTATGGGGGCCGCGTCCGGACTTCCTGCTCCCCTGGCTGCGGGCGGCGGCGGGGCGGCGGCGGCTCCCGGGTCTCGGGCTCCGGCGCGCCGCCTTTTGTGTGTGCGAGGGTGCGAGAGGGCGCGGGAGGGCGCCCCGGGTGGCTCGGGGGCTGGTTGGTTGAGGTTGGTTAGTTTTTCCTTTTTTGTTTTTGCTTTTGCAAAGTTTTGTCGATTGCTTGTCTGGCCCGGTGTGTTTGTTTTGTTTGTTTCCCTCGGCTCAGCTTTGTTGGTTTCGGGGGGCTTTCCGCCGGGAGGGGAGGGGAGGGGAAGGGGACAGGAGAGCGAGTGGGAGCAGAACGTGGAGAGAGAGGGAGGGGAGGGAGAGCTGCAAGTCGATTGTCTGGCTTCAAGACAGAAGTAGGAGGCAGAAAAAAAAAAAAATCTCTCCAAAGATCTCGCTCGCTCTCACTCTCTCCCTCCCTCTCTCGTTCACTCTCTCGCTCTCAGAGCTGGTGTGCAGCCGAGGAGTTGGCGGAGGAGGAGGAGGAGGAGGAAGAGGAGGAGGAAGAGGAGGAGGAGGAGATGGTGGAGGAGGAGGAGGAGGAGGAGAGGCGACTGTCCGGGGGCCAAGTCCAGGGCAGCCCACAGTCAGCCATTCAGGAAAGCCATCGAAATCGGGAGGACTAGGAGATCGGAGGCGCCGGGTGCGGGCGCGCCCAAGGAGCCAGGCAGGCCGGGGCGGAGGCCGGCGGCCCGCGGAGTGGCCGGAGCGCTGCCCGGGTCCGGGGGAATCAGCATGAAAGTGGTCCGCGTCGGGCGCTGCGCGGCGTCGTCCTGGCGCTGGGCCGCCGCCGCCGCCTGCCCCAGGCGCCCGGCGCGCGCCTCGCTCGCTTCGGCCGCCGCCGCCCGCAGTCGCCGGGTGGAGGCCGCTCGCCGCTCCCTGCGGGCCGCCCGGGCCGCCGCCGCCGCCGGAGCCGCCGCCGAAGCTGCCGGGTCGGGCCCGGAGCCGCCGCGTCTAGCGCCGCCGCCGCCGCTGAAGTCGCTGCTGCCGCTGCTGCCGCCGCCGGAGCCGCTGCTGCTGCCGCTGCCGCCGCCGCCTCACACACATAGGGAAAGAGTCAACTCGCCGGCGGCGGGGGAGAAATGATAAAAGAGAGAGAGGAGGGCAGATCACCACCTAGAAGCACATCCTTCGTGCGCAGAGGGGGGAGAAAAAGACGGAGAGGAAGAATGAAAGAGGGGGAAAAAGGCAGCACGGCACCCAGAGAAAGGAGGCAACTCGGGGAGAGGAGGAGGAGGAGAAGAAAACACACACGCGCGCACGCACACACACACCGCGGAGAGAAAAGAACAGAGAATCAAAGTGATCAAATATGCTAAAAAGGGGGGCGCGGGAGGGAATGCGATTTATAGGCGCCGGGGCTGGCAGAAGTGGCTTCTCCGCGATCAGCTCACTGAGCTCTCTATATAGTGAACTTTGACACGACTGCTGCAACTTAGCGCACGTTGCCATGGCGACGGCGCGCCTTATAAGGCAGCAGCCGGGGTTGGCCTGGCCAGGCGCGCGCGCGCCGCCCCCTCGCCGTCATTGGCCGGAGCGCGGCGGCCCCGCCATGGCGGCCGCGGGCGCTGCCCGGTCCTAGCGCGAGCGGCGTCGCAGCCTAGGCGCGGGGCGCGCGGGGGACGAGGAGGGGCGGGGACGAATTGGCCGCGCCGCCGCCGCCGCCGCCGCCGCCGCGCGGGGGATGGGCTCCTGCCGGCCCCGGGAGCGCGGCCCCCGCTCTCCCCGCACCCCGCACCAGAGGTTTCCGCCCCGGCGGGGAGCCCGGCGCAGCGCGCACACACAGCGTCTCTTAAAGGCTCCGCGAGGGACTCGGGATGAATCGAGGACTTCGCCTCTCGCAACTTGGCGATGCCACGAAAGCCGTCGCTCGCGCACCACCCGGGACTCCCGGCGCATCCTAGTGCCCACCGTGCCAGAGAAAGACAAAAGTTCCCTGGCTTCTTTGCAGAGGGGTAGGGGGCGAAGGATGGAAAGGTGCCACGCACTGAGTTTGTAGGCATTTTCCAAACGATCTGGCCAAATCCGGGTGATGGTAAACCCTTCTCTTAATCAACTCTGATCACTTGCTCGGTTTGGTGGTTCATATTTTTTCACTTCTTTGTTTTTAGTGGAAAAAAGCCGTTCAGTGTCTGTCTTTTCCTTGTAGGGTTAACATTTCACAGGTATGTGGCCTGACATTTTAATTGCTCAAATAAAGCATCTCGAATGCTGAGAAGCAGAAGTAGACTTCATCTCATTGTCATGACGCAATTAAAATCAATTTTCCTCAACTTTATCCTCTCTCGCTGGTTTTAGCGAACTCTCAAGCCAAACATCCTGCCACACACCCAGTCATGGTGACAGGGGAAAGGCTTCTGCCTGCTGATGGACAGGTGGAGGCAGCCGCCCAGACTCCCCTGTGCACACCCTCTGTACACACATGTAAGCGCACATGTATCAGATGCACATTTGTCAATGTACACAGACAAAGACTTCACCGACTATGCTTCTAGGTCATAGAACAGTTGAATACGGACTTCATTGTTCCACAAGTTCCTTTTAAGCATTCATATAGTCATTAAAACACACCCAGGGATTCTGCCCCAAATTGGAAATTATACCAGGACCAGTCACAAGAACCGCGCACAAGCCATATTCTACCTCAAGAGAGTCACTGCAAAAAGAAAAACTTCATAGCCTATGCCATTCTGTTCAATGTGCTAAAATCACTGATACAGTTGTGTCTTTGAATTCCAGGATGTTTGGTTTTAAACACCACACATGTAGAATTGCCCCCAGAACATACTATATTCCAATGCAGTAAGCTTGCTATTTGATTTTGACTAGTGGATTATTATTTCACATTTATATAAGAAAATTGTTTCTCTTTTGTGCACACTTTGCACCAAGACAAACTGTATGCCACTAAGCCAACCAGGTTTATGGACAATTAAAATATTTCATACAAAAGACGCCGAGCTCCGGGCAAAAAATGAACACATCTAAAGAGTAAATTGATGACTACAGAAAAGCATCCTCAATAGCTGAAAAAAAATTGACAAGATAAAGATATAAAAAATAAACTATACATATAATTGACATATATAGATTACACTTTGCATTCAGTTCTTTTTACACACATAGGCAGAATAGGAGGTAGGGACTAAGCTAAGATGTGGGCAGATAGAGACTGGTTTTTTAGGGAAAGAAAAATCCTCTTTAAGTTTCACTCCTGAAGCCTTCTTAGTCCTGACTCTGCTGAAATCACACATATCCCTAAAGTTGCAGGTTCTGAGATTATTTGAAAGTTGAAAAAAACACACAAACCTATAGTGGACACTGAACTATCATAAACCTGGTGTGTAATAAGATTGCCACAGAGTGAAGGCAAACTGAGAATTTCAGGTTGATTAGAGATACAATATAACTTTCTCTTAGAGAAGACAAAAAAATGGAAATCATTTCAGAGAAGGAAGTTTTGGAGTTTTTTTTTTTTTTTCTCTCCCCTTTCACCCTTTATTTCAAGAATTGTCTGATGTTACAAATGTCAGTAGATGAAGCACAAGCTAAACAGAGATGTGCTGAGGCTGGAGTTGAGATAGGAAATCTAATGGGCATTTCCATCTCAATTTAATAGAGGATGAAAATGATTACTGAAAAATGTTGATCTTGCCTCTTGAATGAAGAGACTTCCATAGCAAGATTACCTTTTACAAATAGGCAAAGGGACATTTTGAGCTTCCCCAGTCCATTTCAAGATTTTTTTTGGAATCTTGTACGCTCTGATGGCCTTAGATTGAACATGAAGAATTTTCCAACCATATCCTACAGAATTGGAGCCTGCTAGGCAAACGATCACAGGGCTGTCATAAAGTCAGAGGTGTTTCACTCTGTATTTTAGGACTCATTCAGTTATGAAAATGTTGTTGTTACAAGGGGGAAAAAAATCACCGTATAAATCGTACTTAATTTTACTGCATAGAAGAGACGGGATTGCAGCCTGAGTAGGAAAAAAAAGGCAAAAATATTTTTCATTGTCTTCTTCAGAGATGCTCATTTGCTGTGACTCTAAGATTAAAAAGTTCTAAGGCTAAAAAATAAATTCAATATATTGTTATTGCCTTTTAAAAAATCCAGTTCAGTCTTTTATTGCAGATGTAAATTTATTTTAATGAGGAATGGCAAGCTTTAATTTGGCTAGAGAAAGTTGGAAAAACATTTGTCCTAATCTGAAAAAAAAGGAGAGGAACCAAACACCCAGGAATATAATTTTCTTGCGGAAAGTGGCCTGATGAGCTGTAATTCTTTGCAGATTAAATCACAATATGAATACAGACCCCAGCAAATGCTGAGTTTAACTCTGAACTCTGTAGAAACCAGTTCTGTCCACCAGGATTCATTGAATTCCTCCTTTCCCTCAATCTAGTCCGTGTGTGTTTTTCTCTTCCACCACACTGGAGCTCCATGAATAGGGAAAGGGGCTTCCATTGTGTCCCTCTGAACTTCCAAGTCAATGCAATTTTTAACCACTGGCTTGTGGTACTTTGAAAATCACCAGGGGCTGTCAGAGTTGGGTCCTCTGAAAAATTTACAGTGCTAAATCAGAGCATATGCTGGGAGGGAAAAAATTGCTTAAGATTGGAGGAAGTACAGTATCTGTCTGCCCCCTAGTGTAAGAGTCCTCGCTGCCTAAAATTCAACTTTAAAAGAAAAGGAGCTCTTAAAGGGAAACGACTTTGGGCTCACGTAGGCATAGGGGAATGAAAGTTCTGTACATTTTAATCTGAATAATTCTTCAGGATTTAAAATTAATTGGCTCTGGCTTGGTTGGACTGGACTCGGATCTCGCCACCTCTGCGTTTCCCTAGCCACTGGTGAAGAGGTGATTTTTTTTTTTTTTTTGAATTGGGTTTATGTGCGTCCCCCTCACCCCCTCCTCTCTTTTTCTTTCTCTCTGTCTCTGTCGTCTCTCTCGCTGGCTTTTTAAAAATGAGGAGCTGTTCCTTGAACGTTCTGGACAGAGCACAGAATTGCTTCTTAAGTCAGCCCGGCGCGGTTGCAATAGACAGCAAAAAGGTAAACGTTTGCCTGAAACCCGCACGCCAGCTCCACCACCCCGCCCGATGGTGAGTACCCTTCTCGTCGCGTTCTCCCGCTTGCTTAGCCGAGCGCTCGCCTCCCCGAACCGCGGCCGAGGGCGCCGGGCTGAGCTTCTCTCGCTCCCTGCCTGCCTGCCTGGCTGTCAGTTGCACAAGGTTGCAAAAGGAAGCGCGGGAGGCGAATCGAACATTAAATTCTGAGACTTAGTGCGAGCCTAGCAGCTCCTTTGCTAGAAAACCGAGTCGTCTGCTGCTTGGAAAAGCACGCTTCTAGGACTGGTTTTTAGTTTCTCTATGGAAGGAAATGAGTTTGAGGAGACAGGACGAGGAGATGGGAAGCACCGCAGTCTTAACGCGTCGGTTTAATCAGATTAATTTTGGCAGCTTTGCAATTGTATTTTCTCCCCTCTCCCCCTCCGCCACCTTCCTACCGCACACATGTAATAAAATATGGCAATGCATTGAATTGACTCTGTCCCCCCTTCCCCGAACCCCTGAAACCACAGTCCTAGGCATTTCATACACGTTAGTAAACCGATTTTTTGAAAAGCCCCAAGTCATCCCCAACCCCACACAGCACAAGGAGAAAAGTGAGAAAGGAGAGAAAGAGAGTAAAAAATACTGTAAGTAAACATACCAAAACCATATTTGCCTTGTTCAAGGTCCCAAACCGCTTGCATCTTCCTCCTAAACTGGAATAACTCTCCTTTAGTTTGGCGGGTGAAATAAATGCTTTGTTGGCCCCCTGAAAAGATGTGCCTTTGATAATTAAAGAGAATCTCCTCCTCGGTGTTTATCTAAGCGATTGTGCAAACTGATAAAAAGTAGGCACTAGCCTGCAGGGAAGAAGAGGAAAGGTGAAAGGAGAGATCCTCCACCTCAAGGAAGTGCTTCCCCATGTATTAGGCGCTCTCAGCCTTGGAAAACCCTGCACACTAACTTTAGAGAGACAAGGTTTCAGGGAGCTTTGTACATAGCTGCTGAGGAATGCAAGCCTCGCCTTTAAGAAAAAAAACCCCAAACCGTAGGTAGGAGATGTCTAGAGTGATCCTTGTCTCTCATCTCATTCCTTAGAAGGAAGAGTGCGTTGTTACACCTTGTTTGGGGCTGGAAAGACGAGACTTTAAAAACACCCGTCCAATTGAAAAAAATCTCCCAACTTAATGAGTTTAGTCGGAGGCTGGAGCAAACGGCTCAGCCTCAGCAGAAAACCGCCAACAACTACGGGCGATATTGCAAAGCAAGACGACCCGAGGCACAGCCAAATTCCACTGTTTGGGGTCGAGAGGGATGGAAGCTAATCCTAAAGCAAGTTGGAAAAAAAAAAAAAACAGAGGTGGGAGTGGAGGGGGGAAAAGCGGCAGCCTCACAGACTGGCAGACAGACTCCCCTCGCCCTGGATCAAAGATAGAACTTGAAACAGGAGGGCAACATTTTTCCTAGGAATTCGTTGGAATCTTCATTTTCTACTTTTAACTCAAGTCTCCCCCAAGTGATTCCCCCCCCTCCGTGGATTTGTGCCTCCCCCCTTTCCGGTCCCCATTCTAGAACTTTCCTGAAGAGGAAATCAATTTCTTTGGGGGGGGGAGGGGTTCCCCATTTCATGCCTTCAGATAATGAATGCTTAATGTACCCCCTCCCTTTATCCACTCCCCAAAATGAATAAAGGAAGCAGGAATACAGCAACTAGTGAAAATCGAGAATAAACTAGACCGCCTCTCACCGTTTAATACAGTTTTAACTAATGGATTTTTTTTTTGTTTTGTTTTAAGAGAAGAATAATGGGGAAACACGGATCTTTTATTTTAGGAAACTGTTATGGTAAGATGTATGTCAGACTTGACAAATGGAACTAACGCTCTTCGACTGCTTCTTGTCCTTGTCTTAAACAGGAATTAAGTTAAACACAGTGCTGAATGTTAATTACATGTTTACTGGCTAATGAAAATTACAAATGGTTTTGCCACCTCAAACAATGATGAAAACTCTGAAGACACTGTAATTATATACTTTGAGCAAAATAACTCAGAATATTGATCATAAGAAGCGTAAATCTTTTTTTAACTATTCATTAATACCATAAATATGGGCTACAGAAGTTTTTCCTTGAGGTTTGTCTCATCAGTTACACCAAGAGGATGGATGGCGAGGCTCCTCTGGGGAGGTGTTGATCTCATTCTCTTCATAGAAGGAGGCCACTTGTGTAACTCGGGGGTGCCCCCTCCCTTTCGCCTCCACCCCCTTCAACCCCAGCAGAAGGTCGAGGGATAGTTGAACAGGAAGACCAGGCTCAGGGGAGGTGAAGGTGATCTCAGCCTGGCCTCCTCCCTCCCCTCCTTGCCCTCCTCTCTCTTTGCCTCCCTCCTCCCTTTCCTGCCAGGTCTGATCGATGACCGCCTTCCCCCGCTTGGGTGCCTGCAGGATAACCTGGCACTGGGGGTTCCTAATGGAGGACCTGTTAGACCAGGAAACTCACCCTCAACCCAGCCATGCAGCTGTGACAACTCAAATTCCCTCCTTCAGAGGTGGCTAGGGCAGTTCATTGCAAAAGAAGAAAAAAAGTTAAGGATGGAGGTGATTATTGGGTAAGGTGACTCAGGCAGCTGAACCAGAACTAGTTTCCCTGGGTTTGGGAGTAGAGACATTTTTTGTTGCGGTTTTCTTTTAACTTTGGTCAGAGCTGTGGTGCTGGCAGCCTCTCCAATCTTGTAGGGTGGGGGTGGGTCAAAGGTGAGGGCTGCACTAACTCTAAGAGGCTGGCCTGGCCTAGCCACAAGACCAAGTGGGCAGAGGGATGGGGGTTCCTCAGCTCTACAGCTACGCGCTTCGGAGGGGGGCACAGCACCAAGTGCGGGTTTTAAGTAGAATATTGAAGATTTTTTTTAAAGTGCCCTTGGCTTGTGGGACTGGAGTCCTCTTTTTCCCTGAGAATTCCCAAGGCGCTGGTCTTTGTCTTAGAAGGAATGGAGTTTCTGAATGGTGTGAAAGGGACAGAGAGGGTCGCTTCAAATCGATTTTACTTGTCCTTTCTGTCTTTTCGGATCAACGCCCTTCAATGGGCACAGAGGTGCTCTTTCAACCAAAAACTTGTGCTACATTTTCTGCCTGTATTGGTGCTAAATACAATAAGCACTGGGCAGATTTTTTTCTTTGCTCTCCAAAGCAAGAAAGCACCCTAATTAAATTGTTTTATATGGACAGTCAAGACGGACCAATTAAGTATGCATTAGTATAAAGATATAGTCTGCAGATAAGGCTGTTTAGAAAATCATGTGTGGGACAAAGGAGAGGGCGCTAGCGTTTGGGAGGGGTGTGTGGACCCAGCGAGGTCATGCACCTTCCTCCTTGGGCCCCAGGGGAATTGCAAAGGCCCAGGCCCCAGGTGAGAGGGGAACTAGCTGGTTAACAGGTGGGCAGCAGCGTAGGAGACCTCCAGGCCCGTGTCCCCGCCCCAAGAGTGGTGCCGCCTGAGGGCTTGGTGTCCTTCACATCTTACTTGGGCAAAGTAGCAGTCCGAGGTGGCGGGTCCCGCTTAGGACGCCGCGGGGCCGCGCAGTGCCAGGTGTCCCAGGTCCAGGGTGCGGCTTGCAAGAATGCAGTAGTGTGCGCCCCAGGGAGACAGGGAGGGCTAGGGGACAGCAACCCTCTCACAGCCAAGGTCGGGGCAGCAGGCCCCCACCTAGCACCTCCAACCTAAGCGCTCCTGTGCTTCTAAGTAAAGGGGAGCGTCTCAGAGAGGGAAAGTTCCCACCCAAAGCCGTCCAGCCCGATGGGCGTCGAGGATCTGTCGCTGCAGTAGCGGAAAGGCCGAGGGCAGGAGAGAGGGTCGCACCGAGAGCCGCTCCGGGTCCAGCGGAGGATGCCGCTCGGGGCTTTTCCACCTCCTCTCCGCCCTCGGAGGTGTGGGGGGGCGGAGAGCATCTCCCCCCGGAGGAGGCGACCCCCGGAGCAGGGGCCGGAGCCTCCCCGCGTCGCGGCGCAGGGCTGTGATAGGTGGTCCTCGGACCGCGGGGGCGTGAGCGCCGCGCGCGACCGCTGGAAGGATTCGCGGGGCGCACAGGGCGCCCTTGGCAGAGGGGAGGGAGGAGTGGGACTGAGAATTAGAGCCTGGGGAAGTGGCTGAATGTCAAAAGTAAAAAGGTTGAAAAGCCAATTTTCCAGGCGCGCTTTCGCCCCCCTCGGCTGGTTGCAGAGGCCGTAAATCAGCGGCCGGCGGCGAGGGCGGGAGGAGCCCCCTCGGCGGGCTTGGCGCGGCCCTGCCCGGACCGTGAGCACCTCCCGGTGGGCCCCGGATCGATCCGAAGCCTAGCTGAGGATGTCACTGCACTAAATATTTACTGATCACACACAAATAGCCGGCGCTCGAACGATTTTCCTCTGTGAGGAGAGCGCGGAGAGAAGGGTAAATCATTTTATTAGTGTGGATAAAGCCCAGAGCACACTCCGGGCTGGAGTGTTTTAAGATGTGTCTTCAACAGGATGAAAAGAGTTAGGGAAATCGATACCGAGTGATTAGAAGCCCCCGGGGTGACAAAGGGGGACGGGGCTTTCAGGGATTTGGCGAGGCTGAGAGGGGGCGGGGGGAGCGAGCCTCGACGGGGACACCCCGACCGCCGCCAGGGAGCTCGTGGCGCGGGCCTCCGTCCCTCCTCGACGGGCGACGCGAGGGCACGGCGAGCCGCGGGGAGTCCTCCGCAGCCTGGCCTCGCGGTCCCAGAGCCGGGTGACGGCTGCGCCGGCCGCCGCGGGGCCGAGGGCCCGGGAGCCGCGTACTCCACGCCGCGAGTGGTGGTGGCCAGGTGGCCGCGGGGACGGCTCGCCGGCGCGGCGAGGGGACGCCGGCACGGTCCCCACGCGCGGTCCCTCCAGGCAGACTCAGGGGGCAAAGGTGTGGCCTATATGGGTTGCTGTGCTCCTTATGGCAGTTCGGGGGCTCCTCCCAGCCGCGCCCCGCAGCACCCTCGAATTTTCCCCTCGAAAAAATCTCTGCCCATCACCTCCTTGAATATATTTAAAGAGGACCCAGGGGCCCATCCCCATCAGCTGCCTCTCGCTGTCACCCACCCGGTGTCGAGGGCAGCCGCCGGGTGGGGGACCCCGCTGGGGACCACAGGGCGCCCGGATTACAGGTTCGCTGCTTGAAGGCAGGTGGGACGACATCTGAGACCGAGGAGGAGGGCAGGGGGCTGAGTCACAGACACCAAGGAAGCCCCAGGACGTCTCGGTTCTCTCCAGGGCGGGAGATCAGCTTTGGGGGCATCAGGCCACACCCCAGCGAGGGAAGCCCGTCTGGGAACTAAAGTGACCGAGGCGGAGAAGCTGGCGGGGCTTGTTGAAGGGAGTTGAGGGCTTTGAGGGGAGTTTGCTGGGAGGGGAGAGCAAAACCTTCCCAAACTCCAGCAGCAAAAAGTCCTGGCGCAAAAATGGCTTTTCCCTTCTGGAAGCGCGAGTCTCGCTCGCTACTGGGAGCAAACCTTGAGGTTCGAGAAACAGCTGCAAGTAATCAAGTAGGCACTAATTTCGGGGGGGGGGGGCGGTTAAGGAGGGGCGAATGGTGGGAAAAGGGGAGAATCTTTTTCGTTTCTTGTTCCTTTTCCCGCTCCTGACCTTTTCCTAAAAATCTACTCTTCCTGAGGAAACTGGTAGCTACCTGCCTTTATTTATTTATTTAGAAAGATCCGAACCCCCACCCCCTAATTGCTCGATTTTCTTGGCAGCTTGAGGGATTCAATTCAGACTGTCCTGCTTGGTTCTTCGGTGCAACAGGAAATATAACTGCAGATCCAACTAACCGTTTTCCAGAAAGAGAGATTTTTTTTTTTTTTTTTTTAAATATGAATCCCAGTAGATTGCAGCGATGTGTTCAGGTGTGAGGCGATCGGTGCCTCGAATTTCTTCCTCGGTAATCCTCCAAATCCTGCGTTGGAAGCTCACAAGCATCAGGGTGTCAGAAACCGGGTCTCCATTAACCCTTGTTGGTCCTGGCCAAAGCGAAGGTTAACGACACTAATCTACTAAAAGGAGCTGTGCAAAAAGGAAGCCAGGGAGGGAGGGAGAAGAGGGAGAAGGGAGAAAGGAAGGAAGACAGGAGGGAAGGGTAAATCCACTCTAGTTATAGGGATTTTAGAGCTCTGCCCTTCACTGGTCCTCCCCCACCTCCGCCCTTCCCGTGAAAGCAGGTTTCCATTCAGACAGACAACAGCCTCATCCATCAACACAGCACACTCCATGGAGATGGACTTTAAGGAATAAGAAAATATAATGTAGTGAAATATTTCCTTCTATTTAACCCAGTTCACTTAAAAATACTTCTAACATGTACGCAACAGTAGATTACTGTGGGAGGAAGTTTTAAAAGCAAAAAGCAAAAAACCCTACAACATATATTTTGCCTTCTTTCATTTAAGTAAAAGCTAATTTAGAATCTTGTCAGTAGCCAAATTATAGCCATAAAATCTGGATGAGGTTAGAAAAATTTATTCTGCTGATTTCAAACCTGGTGGTATTTTAATGGGTAATTATACGATAGTCATGTGCATAGAGGTGTATGAACATGGGTTCGTGTATATTCTTATGGTGTTAGAAGTTCCTTGATGGATTAAAGGTTCATGTACTCAAGCACTAGATAGAGGCTGTCACTCATGTGTACATTCCGGGAGTCTGGAAAAAAGGCAGAAGGCAGTGCAAAAAAGAGTTTTAAATAAACTCCTTGGAATCACCATTGTTGAAATATAAGCTGAAGCACTTTAGCAATGGTAAAGCTATTGTGGCTTGCAAAATCATAGAAAGACACTTCAAAGTAAAACCATCCATGTTCCAGTTTGGTACCTTTGCCAGGGTATTTAAACAAAAGGTGAGCATCTTTTGCCTAATATATTTATTTAAAAATGTGGGGATAGAGTACTCAGTCAATTTTACTTTTCAGTGTATGAAGAAATAAAGGAGAATAAGCTCTAGCTAGAGATGATGGCATAAAGGGCTTCTCTGCCCTAGGCTGTTGTGGGCTATACATGTTTTTAATATTAATAATGTCTGGTAGGGGAACTTCTGCTGTGAAAGTTCTAAAAACAACTAAAGCCATGTGGACATCAGTTATTATTTAGTAGTGTACAGAGTGTGTAATGATTATCTGATTCTATATTTTTCTCTTTCTCAAGAGCCTGGTAATGAAATTTTTTAAAATGACAGTTAATTTTTGGTATGTCAGAAAAAGCATTAATCAAATGGTATCAAGTGTCAGTCACTTAAATGTGAAGGTGTTAGTGAGGCAGATATCCAGATAAATTAATATTGTTAATTAGCTGCATCAGTGTACTTAAAGAAAATACAGGTGGAACAACAAAGAGGATATATTTAATTTAATTTCCTTAAAACACAAACTCAAGGTGAATTTCAGAAGGAGAAAAATAATTTAAAAAGTAATTTCCATTCTAATAGTTTTTATAAGGATTTTCTTCGGGAAAAAGAAACAGTTTCAACATAAAGAAGTAGATGGGCAGAGACAGATTCCCTGACATAATAAGGAAACATTATGCATGAATTTAGAAAGCAATTAATTAATTACATTAGACCTCATTTTTCCTCTTAAAAGGCTGATTTCTTAAAATGCTGAAGACATAAAAAAATAAGGAAAAATTTCTGTGTAAAATTAAGAAGCTATTTAACATCCAATTCAGCTTCACCCTAGGAAGTATTAGCTTGAGAGTTTACAAAGTGTATTATTTGAATAAAATTTATACTTTTTTTCTAAGTTTGAATACAGGGTAGAGAAAGGTACTTGTCTTATCCATCTATTACAATTTATAATAAATTAATCAACCGTATCCAAGATATTACTATGTTCTTGACTGAGGTGAATTGATTGAGATTATGTCACTTTAAATAGTTTAAAGCAAAACTGAAAATATTGAAGGAAGGAAATATTGACTTTGGTGAAAAATGTCACATTGGTTATTTCTTGACAGGACCACATCACATCACATGTCAGAGAGAAGAAGTTAACAAACTGGGGAAGCCTATTTCTTTGTAGGATGTGTACTTATTTATTTACAGAGAGATATTCCAGTTTTTTATTTTGCATAGACTTGTTGCCACATTAACAAGCAATTAAAAAGAAGCTAGTACTATGAAATTTAAGCAGTGGGTGTTTTAAAAAGAGGGAGAGAAAGAGAGATATCTATATATATATTGTCTCCTCTGAACGATCAAGAATTATGCTTATTTACTCAATGACTCACTTTGATGTGATCCTGGTTAATTTAATGGCTTTAACATTATATACTATTTTGATAAAATCTACACTGTATATAAATTGAGAACAAATTCAAAGGTATTGAATCTTTTTCAGGAAGTACAGCTGAATGTTCAGTTATTGAAGAACTACTATTTCAATCCCCCAGGTTCTATTAAAAACAAACACCCAACCCTGTTCTTCTTTTCTAACAACTCTTAAAATTGCAACTGGAGTGACTGTGGAAGAATGAATATTTAATATGAGTCTTTAACTCTCTTTTCCTATTTACCCTGGAAATGCCTTTTAGTTGTCTTTTATGCTTACATATTTTTCAAAGCATTAGTCAGGAAATAAGAATTATCCACCCCCTTTTAAAAATCAGTGAATAAAAATTCTAATTATGGAAAGTGTGATATTTATTCTGAAGTTTCAGTAACATACAAAGTTTTCTTAATACATTGCAATAGGGCAGCTGTTGGGTATGGTTTATATTTATAACCTTCTGACTTTTTGTCTTTGGTACTCAGATATTTATTGTCTTCACATACTGTCTATTGTTAAGAGTTTTTGAAATTCAAAAAAAAAAAATTCAAATTGTCCTGCATTATAACTGAATGCATTTATAAATTGAAAAGATAATATTCACTTTTGTGTTCAAATTTGTATGTCCAGGCAATAATGAGAAAGGGACGTTCTGCAAAATGTCCCCTCCCCCCAAATTAAAACAAAAACATTACATATATCAGTTCAAGAGGAAAAAATATCTTACAATTCAGTGTGTTGGAAATAGAGGCACATTGTTTTTGACAATGGAACTCTTAATAAGGTTTTTCTTTTTTTCATCTTAACTATCTACTAAGATGAGACACTTCAGTTTTACATACAATTTTTGAATTTTAGACACATTTTAACATAACAGGTTTATTGAAGTGAAGGGAGATTTGAAAAAATAAGCCTCCAAAATAAAAGACGGATAAGTGACAAGGTGTGATGGCGTGCCTCAGTTTTTAGGGGTGTTCCAAAAGTCGTCTTTTACAAGTTACAATAACATGATTTTTTATCAAGTACAAAATAATAGGAGGAAAAAAGAAGAAAAATTCTCCCTCCCACTCTCTCTCACTAAATCAACGTTTGTATATTTTACCTTGAATTTTACTCACATCTTTATATATATTATATATATATATATATATATATATATATATATATATGGACCCAAACAACAACAAACAAAACAAAATAAAAACAAGCCCAAATCATAAACCTCACAAAGAAGCCCCACTTTGGGAAAGTTTCTGTGTAACTGAGGGTCCTGTCAAAGCTCCTAGTTTGTCAGCTCTTTAAACAGGGCAGGCAATGATTAGATGGGGTGAACAGCCTAGAAGCCTAGAGAAAGAGGCAGACTTTTGGAGCCCAGTTCCAGAGACCTACCACTCAGAGGTGAAGTTGGAAAAGCAACTGTTGAAAGTTAAACTCTCCTCTCCTAAGAAGGTTTGCAAAGGCAGGACAGTGAGAGCTGATATAACCAATTTTATTCCTTTCTCAGGCATTCCTAACTTTTATGATATCCCCCCTCCCTCCTTTACTATCTGTCTTTGTGCCTCCAGGGCCAGTGAAAGAGCAGGGCAGATTCTAGATTGCATTCAGAGTTTGCCTTCTCTGATGATGGATTACCATGTCAATTTAAACGGCATAGGATTAATTTGTTTCAATGATTTCTCTTTAGGCTGAATGCCAGCCGTTTTTCTATCTCTCCTTGCTCTTCAGAACAACAACAACAACCAAAAAAAAAAAAAGGGCCTTCTTTCTATATTCTAAGTTAAAAGACAATAATAGAAATAGACAAGTTAGGTGTAATGTTGCAACGCAGTTATAGGTCTGAGTGTTTTTTATCTCTGCCTAAGAGACTGAAACATACAGTCAGTCACATTAAAATGAAATTGGACTCAACATTTATTCAATAAATACTTGTCTTGTAGATAATCCAGTGCCTAGTGCTTTTGACATATAAGGACTTAATTTGTCTGGGATAACAAGTTATTAATATGGCACATTTAAACTTGCCATCTACAATAAGGTTATTGCAATCTATAACAAACTCAAATGATCATTGCAAAAAATAGTTTGTGTGAGGCAGGGAGACATTTTTGAGAATGCGTATATTTATCATATATGTTTATAGACATACAAACTAGTAACACAAAGGGACATGCATGCACATGCACACACACACCCCAACATATATGTGTATGTGTGTGTATATATATATATGATCTGAATATATATATTTCAGATCACATGTGACAAAAAAGTTTTGTGACGCTAAAAAAATTCCATCCATTATGCTGATGTACCTACTCTTTCCAAAATAAGAATATGTCAGAGAGTTCTCTGTTTTGAAAGATCTCTGAAGTGCACAAGAAAAATGCTGTTCAAATCCAATTTCTTTGCAAGACCAAATCCATTATGAGGTTGAAAATGGCACCCAAAAGCACTTAGGTGCAATCCAAAATCAAACACCCCCTCCACATTTTTCACCTAGACTAAACTTGCCGGTAGCCAGAACATGTTGCTGGTAGAATAAAGGCAATTTGAGTGAAATAATCTATCCCTAAAGGGAGGTCCTCCAGCAGATGCAAAAGGACAGGAGAGGAATTTCATCCTGTAGACGGAATTTGTTGGGCAAACGTGGCAATTTGAGCCTTGAGTTTCTTTTTCACCTCCCCCTTCTAATTGCCTCTCTTTGCCCAGCATTCTCTCACCCTGAAATTTACATCATCCTTCAGAAGAATAAACTGCATTTTGAATATGAACACAAATGGATTCTATAGCCTGTCTCTTTTCCTCAGCCCTTTTGGTGCACAGGCAGGCTTAATTCGAACAGGTTCTACTTTCTAAGGACATGCACAATTAGAGGCCAATGACTGTCAGAACTGGAATCTATACAATTTTAATTTGTAAGAAAGTTGTTCGTTGCTAACCTTGGGGGAGATTGTACATCTCTAAGAAACCAAATCTTTGAGAGCTCTTCCTAGAAAATGATGTTACACATGAGCAGAAAATCCAGGCAAGAGAGGCTAATTGAATGAAGGGAGAGAATTAGGTTAAAAAATAGAGTACAATCTAGTATCACATTTTCACTAGTGTAACTTGAAATGAAGGTGTCTTCAAGTCGCCAGTGTTGCCAGAGTGTTTAGATGTTGGCCACAGATGGGAACACCTATTGAAATGTGTCTGAAGAAGATTAATAGGGCTTGTCACTGTTGGGAAAGCACTGCTTTGCTGTAAATTTCTACCAGCACAAGATGAATTACCGATGAATGCTCACTTATCAACCCCATCACTATCGTTCGACACTAAATCAAATTGAGAAGTTATCTGCAATCAGAAAATTTCTTTTTAAAATAGACATACACCTTTAGGTCCCAACTCTTTAATAAGCCTATGCACAAAACAATTCCCCATCTCACAATGCTTCTTTAGGGTAAACAAAATTATATCTCAATAATAAATATATTTTAAAGCTCACACACAATAGACAGTTGGTCAATAGCAAAGTTTGACAGTGTTTTAACAGGGGTATAAAAGCTTCTTGGAGGTCAGCATTTAATGTTTCAAAAAATGTGTTTTCTTTTTATTTTTAGATGTTTCTCTCCCTTACTTGGAAGGCAAAGAAGAGAGTTTGCTGTCCTAAGTTCTGTGACTTACTAGTCCTCCAATGTTCTGGTAAGATCAAATTATAAGAAAACTGTAAGTTTAGGTAGAGAGCAGTAGAATACAATTCAATAGATGGCAGTGATAATTGAGGACATGCACTTATTCTTTTATGATTTAATGACATGTTATATATCTTAAGTTGATTTATTTGCAAAGCAAAACAAGGGCATTATCTCTTTTCATTATCATTAACCAACTCTAAGCATCCAGAGGCTTTCTAGCCTAGGGATAATAATGTTTAATAAAACCATCAGCACTTATATTTTTATAGGGCTCTGCTTGTCTAAAAATTGCTGCCACATTCACGATTCTTTTTATTTTTACCGAAATCCTGCATAAGCAGATATTTTGAATTCCCATTTTGCTGAAGCATGAACTGAGGCTCAGAGAGTTATCTGAGGTCTTGGAGCTAATAGGGGCAGTGTCAGAATTAGCACCTATGTCTCCTATGTTCCTTCCAGGATTGTTTTATGCCAAGTCATTATGCAAATAAAGAAGATGATGATACTAACAGCAACTAACATTTACCATATACCAGAACTATGGCAAGCATTGACATGTGTTATTTTCTGTAATCTCTGTAACTCTCTGAGGCAGATACTGCTATTATTTCCATTATCCAAGAGTAAAAATGAAAACAAAACAAAATGAGGCTTACAGAGTTCACAGAATTGCCTGGAGATCACATTGCTAGTAAGTTTGTAACATGTGATTCAAATCCAGGAAGTCAGAATTCAGAGCCATTGCTCTGTCCTATATTCCTGTTTCCAATTGCAAGGAGTCTTGAATTGTACTGAATGGTCACAATAAACCTCATTTATTTTCAGAATATTAAAATTCCTCAGACCCTGAGGCAGTGTGTCATGGCAGAATAGACCTTAGTTTGGAAATAAAAAGAACTGGGCTTAAATTCTAGTTTTACCAGTTACTAAATAGGTGACCTCAACCCCTTTGGCTTTTATTTTCCTCATCGGTTGTGCCAATGGATTATGGACATTGCACTTGGGTGCTTCACTGACATGTGGTGCCTACAAAGAAAGAAGAGAAGAACAGAGAGGCAACAGCTATCTCTACGGAAGCAGGTGAGGACTTGTTACTTGCAAGGCATGGTGAGAAGACACTGCTCCCCCTTCTCAGAGACTGGCATATGGAAACTCAGCATTAGTGGAGGTCTCCATTTTCTTGCCTCCAGAGAGCACTGAATACTTAAGACAATGATGGTTCCTTAAAAAACATAAAATCTGGCTGGGTGTGATGGCTCATGACTATAATCCTAGCACTTTGGGAGGTGGAGGTGAGAGGATTGCCTGAGTCTCCCAGGAGTTCAAGACCAGCCAGGGCAACTTGGGAAGACCTCGTCTCTACAATAAATTAGCTGGGTGTGGCGGTGCATGCCTGTGGTTCCAGATACTTGAAAGGCTGAGGTGAAAGGATCACCTGAGCCTAGCAGGTCAAGACTGTGGTGGCCCTGAGTGTGCCAGTGCACTCCAGCCTGAGTAACAGAGTGAGACTCCTACTGAAAAAAAAAAATAGGCCGGGCTCGGTGGCTCAGCCTGTAATCCTGTGCCTTTGGGAGGCTGAGGTGAGTGGATTGCCTGAGCCCGCGGGTTCGAGACCCGCCTGGGCAAGCGAGATCTCATCTCTACGATAAATCAAAAAATCAGCCAGGCGTGGTAGCACGCGCCTGTAATTCCGGCTACTTGGAAGGCTGAGGCGGAAGGATCGCCGGAGCCCAGCAGGTCGAGGCTGCGGTGGCCGGGAGCGGCCACTGCACTCCAGTCTGGGCGACAGAGTGAGACTCCAACTCAAAAAAAAAAAAATAACATTTTGGGTTTTCCCCTTGTGTACCATGATGCCTCTGATCTGTTTTTTCTGTCGAAGTAAATGGTTTTTAAATGTGCTCAAGAGCTGGCCATGGTGGCTTATGCCTGTAATCCCAGCACTTTGGGAGGTCAAGATGAGAGGATTGTCTGAACACAGCGGTTCAAGACCAGCCTGGGCAACTTGGTGAGACCTCATCTCTACAATAAATCAAAAAATTAGCTGGGTGCAGTGTTCCACCTACTTGGAAGGACCTGGGTGACAGAGTGAGACTGTGGCTCATACACATATACATACGTACATAAATCTCTACAATAAATAAAAGAATTAGCTGAGTGTGGTGTTCCACCTACTTGGAAGGCTAAGGTGGAAGGATATGGGCGACAGAGTGAAACTGGCTCATAAATACATATGTACGTACATACATAAATACATAAATAAATAAAATGTTTGCATGAAAAGTTTAGGTACACCCATGGATGATAATTTTGAAGAACTATGAGAAACTAAGCTTTGGAGATTAATGCTGTCTGGTCTGGATTATTGTTCTAGATTTGTTCTTTTTTTTCTTTCTTTCTTTTTGAGTTGGAGTCTCACTCTATCGCCCAGGCTAGAGTGCAATGGCATGCTCACGGCCACCCCAGCATCAACCTGCTGTGCTCAGGTGATCCTTCCTGGAACTATAGGCGCATGTTCCCGCGCTCGGCTAATTTTTTCATTTATTGTAGGGATGAGGTCTCGCCAAGTTGTCCAGGCTGTTCTCAAACCTATGGGCTCAGGCAATCCCCACACCTTGGCCTCTCAAAGTGCTGGGATTACAGGCTTGAGCCACCGTGCCCAGCCTATTTGTTCTTATATCAAACACCTATACATTTGATATGATTATATAGAAACTATACCATCACAACAGTGATGTTATTGAAGTGATTGTTTGAAACTGTGCTACTTCAAGAGCAGCCAACATGCTAGAAAATGTCATGTGTTTTCTTTTCTGTGTTTGTAGGCATCTTCAACAGGCAGCAAGGCACCAGCGAAAGGGAATGTGATGAGCAATTTTTTTGGAAAAGCTGCTATGAGTAAGCTTCTTCTTACTTTACTATGGCTAATAAATGAATGTTAATGTAATAACATATCTGAGGTGAAAGGCACTTCGTCTAGTTTTTGCCTATCCAGTAGCATTCCTATATCCCAACATAAATTTACAGTGTCCTGAGCAATATATTGATGACAGGAACAGTGGACTTTCTGGACAAATTCAGTTGAGATCTCTTAGAGGGCAGTTTACTATTCCTATTTTTACCTGCCTTGAGAAGAGAATGACATATTTGCATATGAGCATAGAGCTCTTGAAAATGGGTGATTAAAATAAAATCAGTATAGTGTTGAGGTTAATGTGGATGCTGGAGTCATTTTGCCTGAAGTGACCTTTATTGCTCCTATCTCTAAAGTGGTCGCAAAAGCAAATCTTTAACCTTTCTTCATTTATTTTTCAGATCACCCACAGTAATGAGTTAGACCTCAGTGTAAATTAGAAGGATACAGATAGTAATGGACATTTAAAAATATTTATTGTTTGAGAAAGCAAAAATCCCTTTTATTTAAAAAAATACTTAAATAAGAATGCTTTCATATGGAAAGAACCAGTAGTCACATATTTTCATACTTCTCACATCAAGTACACATCCCCTGAGGATATGTGGCGAAATACCAGGAAGAATGCAGGAGCCGCAGGATAATTATGGAACACTTTCTTGGAGCGTCAGTTTTACAAAGATTTTTCAGGAAAGCATTTTGTTACATGCCTATGCAAGCAAAATCAGTCAGAATTATGGCTTTTCCATGATGGCTAAATTGGTTGTCAGGGGAGGGATTGGGGTGTCAGTGTTTTTATTTGCCATACAAGCTATCAGAGAAGAACATTTTTATGTGCTGAAAGTATACGAAAAATATTGTATTTAAGTGTTATTGGGAAGCATGATTGTATTATTTTGGGCACAGTGCACAGGGAGGGTTCCCCACTTTTGTTAAAATAGCATGTTGATGTCACTAGCCTGCTTGGCTGGTACTGGGCTACTGTACCCAATCAGATTATGCTTTCTTGGCAACTTTAGTGAGGACTGCATGTTTGTTGTTGTTGTTTTAATGCATTAAAACCAGTAAATTTTTGAATTCTTATTTTTAAAATATATGACTTGTGAATATATGCTAATTAAAAAGACTATACACAGGTATACATTTATTTATTCATGTGTTTATTTGGCAAATATTGATTGAACACCTACTGTGTGCTTGGCATTATTATGCACTGATGACACAATAGAGAAAAAGACAAACAAGGTCCCTGCCCTCACATTTCTTATATTCTATTGGGAGAGACAAAGATGGAGAAAAAGTCAGGCAAGGTGGCACATGCCTATAATTCCAGCTACTCAGGAGGCTGAGGCAGAAGGATTGCTTGAGCCCAGTAGTTTGAATCCAGCCTGGGTAATATAGTGAGATGGTCTCTAAAATATATATGTCTATCTCTTTCTCTCTCTCTCTCTCCATATATATATATATTCCATATATATATGGAAAAAATTAAATCGTTAACTATTGCTAGGCAGAGAATAGCAGGGTGTTATGATAGCATACAATAGAGGGAGAATCCTAAATAAAATAAAAAAAAATTCAACTAATAAAAGTAATTATTTACAAAGTTTATTTAACAGACATTTTTTCAAGGCTGAATGCTCAGTAAAACTATGAGTGTTTTATGTATTTGACACATGACAAGATGATTGAAAGATGATAAGATGAAAATGAAGCTTAAGAGTTGAATGAGGCTGGGCTCGGTGGCTCAGCCTGTAATCCCAGCACTTTGGTAGGCTGAGATGAGTGGATTGCCTGAGCCCATGGGTTCAAGACCAGCCCAGGCAACTTGGTGAAATCTCGTCTCAGCAAAAAAAATTAAAAATTAGCCGAACATGGTAGTGTACACCTGTAGTTCCGGCTACTTGGAAGACTGAGGCAGAAGGATCGCCGAAGCCCCACAGGTCGACGTTGGGGTGGCCGTAAGTGTGCCACTGCACTCCAGCCTGGGTGACAGAGTGAGACTCAAACTCAAAAAACATAGAGTTGAATAAACAGTTTATTGTGGGGACCTGAGCCATTTAAAACTTAATGCTGGACAGTAACAAGTGTTGGCAAAGGTGTGGAGAAATTGAACCCTTGTACATTGTGGTGGGGAATGTAAAATGGTATACTTACTTTGTAAAATGGTGTGGCAGCACTTCAAAAAGTTAAACAGGGTGTACCCAGCAGGCACACTCCTAAGTACCTACTCATGTCAATTAAAACTGTATGTCCATACAAAAACTTGTATAACAGCATTTTTCATAATAGTCCAAAATGGAAACAATGAAAAGGTCTGATGATGAGAGGATAAACAAAATGTGGCCTGTTCAGACAATGGAATATTATTCAGCCATAAAAAGAAATGAAGTAACTTTGGAAGATCAGAGTGGGAGGATCACTCGAGATCAGGAGTGCAAGACCAACCTGGGTAACATAGCAAGACTCCATCTCTACAAAAAATAAAAGAAGAAGCCAGGCATGGTAGCACTCCTCCGATAGGCCCAGCTACCTGGGAGGAAGAAGTGGGAGGATCCCTTGAGCGCAGGTCGAGCCTGCTGTGAGCTATCATTGCTCTGCTGCACTCCAACTTGGGTGACAGAGTGAGATCCTGTCTCTAAAAAAAGAAAGGGGAAGGAGAGGAAGAGGGAAGGAGAGGAGTACTGATACATGCTACAACATGGATGAACCTTGAAACATTATACTAAATGAACAAAGCCAGAGGCAAACGACTATATATTATATAATTCAATTTATATGAAAGGTCCAGAACAGGCAAGTCTGTAGCAACAGAAAGTAGATTCATGGTTGTCAAGGGCTGTGCTGGGCTGGGGTTGAGGAGACTGCTAATGGGTTCAGGATTTCCTCTTGGGGTGATGAGAATGTTCAGGAATTGGATAGTGGTGATGTTGCACAACTAAAACCCACTGAATTGTACACTTTAAAAGAATGAATTTTATGGTATGTGAATTTCATATCAATTTTTTAAAATAATGCTTTATGTGTAATAAAAATTTAGTGTTGGTGACAAAATTTAAAAGTAATCATCAGTTTCTTTGCTTGAAAGCGTTTCTTGTTTTCTTGATTATAAAAAGCAGATACATATTATAAAAGTGACTTGATCATTCAGGTAACAAGGAAATTCCATTATATTTTCCTTAATAATTGATTTCAAATGTTGCATTGAACTACTTTTAGCTTTACCAGCTAATTGACCAATTGTGGCTGTACATGTTTAAGTTGGAGATTCCAAAAACCAAGACAAACAAAAGAAACTCTGGATGCCAAATCTATTGTTTGATCACTAATATTTTAATTTAGGTCAGTTTTCTGAAAGGGGTAGAACCAATGCAATAGGCTCTCTTTCCTTAGGTAGGAAATATTTGGAGGTTTTTCCTCCTAATGATATAATTTTAAAACAATATAATTTATGTCATAAAATGCAAAGTTTGCATAAAACTTAAAGGTTTACCTGTGACTTCAGATAACTGTTTTTTGGGGTTGGCTGCTGACCCCTAAACCTCCTGGAGATACATGTTTACTCTCTTATACAATAATAGGATATTTTAATGGAAAGTTTGAGAAGCACTGATACTTGAGAACAACAGTATTGAAAATGCAAGAGTGTGTCATCATTAGACAGGTGGGTTCTACCACCATTCGTATTTCCCATTCAGTTCTGAAGAAAAAAAGTATAAATAGATTGCATTTATACTTTGATCCGTAATATACATTATTTATAAATTTTTATACTAAGTGATACAGTAATAGCCAAAACTAAGATTCTAATTTTTTTTCTACAATGTGGATGGTTTAAGCTAGAACCGCTTATTGAGGAGCCTCATGCTGTTTGCAACATTTTGTGACTGTGCACAAGCTATTCACTGAGTATAGCATGAACTATATGCTTCTGAAGTTTCTCAGATGGCTAGACCTGCTTGCATTTCTTAGTTCTCTGCTCAGTGTGAGAAGATGGATAGGGACTTTGAAGAGCTAAATTGACTTAGGTTCAAATTCTGACTCTTACCTTTTCTATCAGTGTCACCTTGGATAAATCACTTAACCAATACTGATCTCTTATAATTCTAAACATCTTATGAATATTATCCCAGTTTTTACAGGGAAGATTGACTTTTAGATAAAATAACTTGCTTTATTTTTCACTCCAAATTGCCATGCCTAGAGTGAAGCAGGGTTTGAACCAAACTTTTCTGATTCCAAAACATTCTTTAGATTTTGTCATTAAAGTGGTAGTGAGATATTAAGAGTATCTTAGCACTAAAAGATAAATATAATCAAACATAGAATATAAAGTAATGGTCTTGTACTGATTCTGTTGTCACCATTTGTAAACTTTGTATTCTTGGGAAACATCTTTTAATTCCTCGTTTAGTTTTCCTCGTCTGAAAAATGAAAAGGGTGATACCTCACAAAGTTGTATTTGTTTTTTTTCTAAGCCTTGCTTTACTGTCATTTGGCCTGGGAGCTATATATAATGAGTGATTAGTGGGAAGCAGACATGAAAACAGTTATAGCTAGAGAGGTAGTTGGAAAGGAGAAATGTTTTCTGAATAGACCATATGCTTCATGAGGACAGGGGCTGTTTTTTATCGTTTTTGTCTTGCTTCTAACATATTATCTGGCACATGGTAGACTGTGAAAAGAATGATGGATTGATATTGCATGATGGGGTCATATATTGTCTGCTATACTTTATTTGTAGATAAATTTAAAGTCAATTTGGATTCAGAGCAAGCAGTGAAAGAAGAAAAAATAGTGGAGCTACCTCCAGTGTCTGTCACTGAACCAAAGCTGGCAGCTCCTGCAGGCTTGAAGAAACCCAGCAAAAAAGCAGAGCCTGTTAAGGTGCAGCAGAAAGAAAAAAAAAGGTAGGAAAATTTTGTTGTTTGTGGGAGAAGAGCGTCTCTACTGGGGGTACAGGTCTGTTTGGACTTATAACAGCCTGCAGTTTTCAGTTGAGTACTAAATCCTACTTAATGCTTTAGGGATACTATACAACCAAAATGAAGCAAGACGCCCAGCAGCTTATCTAGTGAAGTAGGACTGGAATCAGCCAGTTTGGATGATCTAGGGCTCAAAGACATTTTTGTGGCCCCATTGGTCTAAATTGATTGTTTTTCCCCCTTTGTTTAAAATTTGTGGACGTGGTATGAGTGTGTCTAATTTTTTGTGTGTCTGTTTTTCACTTCAAATTGCCAAATGAAGGGTTACTCTTTCCAGTCAAATTTAAGAGAAAAAGTTCTTTGTTTTCTTTTTGTATCAATGAGTTTATTTTTCAAGTGGTAAAATGTAATTAGAAAAGAAAATAAAAAGCACACAAGCTATTAAAACTAGATCCAGGAATTTGAGACACTACCTCATAGTTGGTAGGAATTAGTCTGTTGAAAGAAATTCTAAAGGACACTGTCAGCACTGATAGGCTCAGAAAGACTTGACTTTTGTGGCAAGGTTGGGGCTACTCTAGTTGAAAACATCAACAAAATGGTAAAATTTCAGAGGGTGCTGGCTCTGTCTGGTGGGCCTCACCTCCTAGGACCATATAATATGGATGGATTAAAATGTTCGCAACCATGGAACACTCACTGTTTATGCTTGTTGCTAGGTATGCATTTAGTATTTCACTATTAAGTATGATGCTAAATGTAGATTTTTAGTAGATGCCCTTAACCATATTGAGAAAGTTCTTTTCTATTCCAAATTTGCTGAGAGGTTTTATCATGAATGGGTGTTGAATTTTGACAGATGCTTTTTCTGTATTTATTGAATGCTCATATAGTGTTTTTGTTAATGTGGTGAATTGCATTGATTGATTTTGAAATGTTAAACCAACCTTGCATTCTTGGGATAAACCCCACTTGATCATGATTTATTGTCCTTTTTATATATTGCTGGATTAGATTTGTTAATATTATACTACACATTTTTGGCCTCTATGAGCGCTATAGGTGAATTTTTTTTTCCACTGGTAATGTCTTTGTCAAATTACTGAATCAAAATTGTGCTAACTTCATAAAATTACATCCCTGTTCTGCATAATGACATTTCAGTCAGTGATGGACCATATATGACAGTAGTCCCATGAGATTAGACTAGAACTAAAAAAAGTTCCTATTGCTAGTGACATTGTAGCTATCATAATATGGTTGTACAATACATTTTTCATGTGTTTGTGGTGATGTTGGTGTAAATATACCTACTTTGCTGCCAGCCATCAAAAGTATAACACATATAATTATGTACAGTATATAATACTTGTTAATGACAATAAGCAACTATGCTGCTGTATTTACTATGCTTTTAATTGTTATTTTGGAATATAGTCCTTTCACTTATATTTTTAAAAAATTAACTGTAAAGCAGCCTGACAGGTCCTTCAAAAGTATCAGAAGTCATTGTTGTCAGGTCATATATGTTATTGTCCCCTGAAGACCTGCTATAGAACAAGATGTGGAGGTGGAAGACAATTGTATTGATGATCCTGACCACATGTAGGCCTAGGCTAATGTGTGTACTTGTGTCTTAGTTTTTAACAAAACAATTTTAGCTGGGCTCGGTGGCCTGTAATCCCGTGCCTTTGGGAGGCTGAGGTGAGTGGATTGCCTGAGCCCGCGGGTTTGAGACCCGCCTGGGCAGCTTGGCGAGACCTCATCTCTACAATAAATAAAAAAAATCAGCCGGGTGTGGTAGTGCACGCCTGTAATTCCGGCTACTTGGAAGGCTGAGGTGGAAGGATCGCCGGAGTCCAGCAGGTCGAGGCTGCGGTGGCCGGGAGCGGCCACTGCACTCCAGTCTGGGCAACAGTGAGACTCCAACTCAAAAAAAAAAAAAAAAAAAAAAAAAACAATATTAAAGGTTTTTATATAGAAAAAAGCCTATAGAATAAGGTTATAAAGAAAATATATTTTTCTACAACTGTGCATTGTGTTTTAAGCTAAGTGTTATTATAAAAGAGCCAAAAAGTTTTTAAAAACATTAAAATGTTTATAAAGTAAAAATGTTACAGTAAGCTAAGGTTAACTTGAAAAAAGAAAATTTTAGAAATAAATTTAGTATAGCCTGTTTGTTTATAAAGCCTACAGTAGTGTACAACAATGTACTAGGCCTTTACATGCTCTCACCACACACTCACTGACACACTCAGAGCACCTTTCTGTCCTGAAAGCCCCACTCATGGTAAATGCCCTATTTGCCCTATACAGGTGTACCATTTTTTCTCTTTTATACCATATTTTTACTGTACTTTTTCTATGATGAGATGTTTAAATAAACAAATACTATTGTGTTACAATTGCCTACAGTATTCAATACGATACCATGCTGTATAGGTTTGTAGCCTAGGAGTAATAGGCTATACCATATAGTCTAGTTGTATAGTAGGCTATGCCATCTAGGTTTGTGTAAATACATTCTATGATGTCCACACAATGAAATCACCTAACGACACATTTCTTAAAATATATTCCCTTCATTAAGTGACACGTGAGTGTAGTTGAGACTCCTCTATTTTCCTCTATTTTCCAAAGGAGTTTGTATAAGATACATATTATTTCTTTCTTAAATGTTTGATAAAGCTTACCAGTGAATCTGGGCCTGGATTTTATTTATAGGAAGGGTGTTTATTGTGAATTTGATTTGTGCAAATGGAGCTATTAAAATTCTCTAGTCCTTCTTGGATTGATTTTTACTGAGTTGTGTTTTTAAAGGAATATGTCTGTTTCATCCAAGCTGTTTAGTTTATTGGCATAAAGTTATTCTTTTTTTTTTTCTTCTTTTTTGAGTCAGAGTCTCATTCTGTCACCCAGGCTGGAGTACAGTGGCATGCTCACAGCTACTGCAACCTCAACCTGCTGGGCTCAGGCGATCCTTACACCTTAGCTTTCCAAGTAGCTGGAACTACAGGCATGAGCCACCATGCCCAGCTAATTTTTTGATTTATCGTAGAGATGAGGTCTCACCAAGTTGCCCAGGCTGGTCTCGAACCCTTGGACTCAGGCAATCCTCTTGCCTCGCCCTCCCAAAGTGCTAGGATTATAGGTTTGAGCCACCATGCCTGGCTAGTTATTCTTGATATAGTCTTATTCGTTGAGTTTCTGCAGAATCTGTACTTACTAATACAGAGTCCTTCATTATTTCATTCCTAATTGGTGATATATATTTTTCTCAGTTTTGTAAAAGGCATATTTTATAAATCTTTTTCCAAAAATGAACAACTTTTGGCTTTGTTAATTTTCTCTATTTTCTGTCTCATTGATTTCTGCTCTTGGTTATTTCCTTTTAAAACTTGCTTTGAGTTTAATTTTTCTTGATTTACTTATGGCATACCCATCTCACTACAGCCTCGAACTCCTGAGCTCAAGCAGTCCTCCCACCTCAGCCTCCCAAGTAGCAGGGACTACAGGCATGTGCTACCACACCCAGCTAATTTTTTTTTACAATATTTCTTTTTGAAGCTCAAGGTAGAAAGAAAAGTTGATATTTCAAGTTACATAAGTTACTAGACAACAAAGACTATGTCTTATATGAATTTTTGTATCTAACACATAGTAGGCCCTTGATCAGTTATTTGTTGGTTGAATGAGTAGCATGTTGGAGTATCCAGACAAAGGAACCTAGGTTTTGCATTATGTCATTAAAATTACCTTAAGGGATGTCTGTGCCTTTGCTTATGTTGTTGTTTCTCTTTAAAATATTTGTTTCCCCTTTCCAACTGATGAGCTCCTAATTAGTTTTTTAAAATATCAAATAAAAGTTATTCCATAATATTTTATTTGTTCAGTTAAATTTATCACATTATATTGTAGCTAGTGGTGTTTGCCAGAGCTTCTTGAGAACAATGTTTTCTTCTGAATCTTTGTGTTCTCAATGTTTAGCAAAGAGCCTTGTATGTAGATAGTAGCTGCTGCTTATTTAATGTTTGTTGAGTGATTGAAAGGCCAATGGGGAAATAAGAAATTTGAGGAGATCTTTTTAAACCTCATTATAACTGCCAGCAGTCTATAGAAAATTGGAGAAACTTTTTATCCTGGTCATCCTATGAAGTGAACTAGTTGTGGTCAGTTAGCAGAGTATCCTTAAGTAAAATCTTTAATCGACTATTTCACTTCTACCTCTGAAATTAAGATCGTGAGTTATAAAGTAAAACCCACAGGAGTATACAAATACTTACATTTTTGTTTTGTGTAACATGCTTAATTTATTCTTGGATAGCAACAGGGGGAAGCGAGTAGAATTATCTGATGATGAAACAAAGGAAACTGAAAACATGAAGAGAAAGAGGAGAAGAATCAAACTTCCGGAGTCTGATAGCAGTGAAGATGAAGGTGGGCATTCTGGTTTTGGTGAGGGGAATCAATTTTTATTTTGATGCTCAAAGAGCTAAAAAAGTAGTTTTTGTAGGATCACAATGAGAATAGTAATTCTAGAATTGAGAGGGATATAGCACCTATTTCTGTTTGAAATCCAATTTCTGTTTGTGATCTTCTGGTAACTTGCCAAAATGACTAACACAAAGGGAAAGGGGATAAAGATTATTGTTATTATATGTACTAGCTAAGACATAGTCTTTTCTTAAGAGGGGGTTGTTCCCATGGCTACCTTCATGTGACTCTTTTAAGAACTGTTATGTTCTAGGTATGAAGGGTATTATTGGTGATGGTCTGTTCCACATAAGTAAAACTATAGTAAATGGGGACAGTCTCCGGTGTCATTGTTGGAAAGGGATGGCACTATGGATTGAAGTTGTAAGATAAGCAAACAGAATAAGGGCAAGAATCTCACCAAGAAAATGAATGTGCTTTTAAAAAGAATATCAAGGATCTTAATAGCCAAGATCTCCTCTCGTATTGAATAAAGGAAAGTATATAGAAAGAAGAGGAAGCTGAAGAGAAAGCCCCTGGGCTGAACTGACATACTGGATGACCTTACCCTGAAAAGCCTGCTTGAGAACCAGTGGTGAAAAGCTTGAGCTGCTGTAGTCCATGAATTCATGGCATAATGGCTATAAAACATTTTAGGTAGTGGGGGGGAATCTAGTCCAAAGGAATTCAGCATCACATAAAGGTACATAGATAATAATAAACTGATACTGAAGGGGATTAAAGAGGAATAATGAATATAGAAAAGGAACCTGCTCTGCTATCAAAGGGCAAAATTAAATTTGTAAGACTATTTTTACCAAGAAATTGCTGTAAGAAGAATTGAAATGGTAACAGAGGCACCCCAAAAAGAGTATTAGCTGATCTGTACAAGTAAGTAAAAAAAAACAAAAACAAATTATATATACAGATGAGACAGTAATGTAAAAGAAATGAGCAGACTTAAGAAATAGTACTAGGAAGCTGAATCTTCCTGTGATAAATGTGCCATCTGAATTCATCTTCTATGAATTTAGATTTTACCATTCATGCTTACATGTTAAGGACTATGGCTTGTGATATCCTGTGAGAGGTACAGTGCCCTCCAGAGACATGTTTTTTAATGACTTTCTAGAATGAATAGGGGTAGGGCATTGTGAGCATCCCAGAGGGGCAATTACTATGTTTTCATTCCATGCTATTTATCAAAATGTTTTGGTCAGGGCTACTGAAAGAAAAGTGGACAACTCCATGCAGACATGGGAAAATAATTAGGAAGTAACCTTAGGAATATGTGCTAATTGGAATAGTCTTCCCTATTTCTGATCAGGAGGAGACCTTGGGAAGATTCTGGAAAAGTCCTTGAAGCCATCAGCCTAATATATATTTAAAAAGATAAACTAGATACTCCAGCATTAGTGAAGGAGTCAGCTCTAAGTCAAGGAATTACTGTGGTTGATTGATCACTGATTACATACTTCTGAATAGTCTCTAGTTCTGACCCATAGCCCACAAAAATAATACCCATGGATAATTAGAAATATAAGTGGAGTTACTTAGTTTTGAAAGGAATGTGAAGAAATATGATAGAAGAGAACCTATAATAACAGATGATACAGAGCAGAAGCTCTTAGATATTTTTCCTCTGGCAAAGATAATTTTTGGCATCTGATTAAATACATAATCCTCTGCCATTTTATTCTTAAATTTCTCTTTTTCTCAAAGCCAGTGGGATTTTATTTTAAATCTTTACACGGTCTCTAACTTATTATTTTATTTCTGTTACACTGAATATGTCACATTCATTCAATATGCTATCTTAAGCAAGAAGTTAGAAGGGGAGCAGTAGGAGTGGAGAGAATGCAAGTACTTAAGTCTTACCTCCACCACTGTGTGACTTTAGGCAGATTACTTCTTTGATTCCCTGTTTCCTCAGCTCTAAAATGGGGATGTTATCACAAACTGTGTAGGCTTTTTATGAACATCAAATAAGATGATGTATCAAAAATGCTAAGATAGTGTTTGACACGTGATAGGTTTTCTTATTTCTCTCTCCACTCTTCCTTGTTGAGGTGTCCAGGAGGTGTTGCAGTAGTAAATATACTTGCCAAGTACCTTCTCTCAGAAAGTTCCCTTCAACTCCATATTTGTAACTCTCTACCCAAGGGACTATTCCTTTCTTTTTCACCCTGGTGGGGTCTTAAGTACCTGTAGTAGTTCTACATACTTTCTTTGTAAAGCCAAAAAAGGGACAGACATAGAAAGAAATAACATTAAGAATGGTATCTACATTGCTAGGAAGAAATATAGCTCTTTTTTTTTTTTTGAGTTGAAGTCTCACTCTGTCGCCCAGACTGGAGTGCAGTGGCCGCTCCTGGCCACCGCAGCCTTGACCTGCTGGGCTCCGGCGATCCTTCCGCCTCAGCCTTCCAAGTAGCTGGAACTACAGGCATGCGCTACCACGCCCGGCTAATTTTTTTTATTTATTGTAGAGATGAGGTCTTGCCAAGTTCCCCGGGTGGGTCTCGAACCCGCGGGCTCAGGCAATCCACTCACCTCAGCCTCCCAAAGGCGCGGGATTACAGGCTGAGCCACTGAGCCTGGCTTTTGCTAACATTTTCAATCCTTGCAAGTTGCTTGTAGAGAATGTTAAGCGAAGTATCCTCTTCTTTTTTGGTAAGGATAGGTATTTTTAAAAATATTGAGTCCTAGGAAGCTGTGAGTACTTTCCAGGAATTGTAATTACTCATTGCTGCCAGAGAACCCTTTGATAAACAAGTGGTTACATTGCTGGATCCCTGAAATTAGTTTTGCCACAGTTTTTATTCTGCCCCCAACAATGGTTACTTTTCTGGAATAAATGATATTTCATTACTTGAGTATCTTACATCTGAAGAGCTGCAGCTCTGCCACAGATACACCAATGCATCAAATACACCAGTGCATCAAACACTCCTTTGCTTATGTCAGTAAAATGTATTGAGAAAGAATGTTTGGCCTGATAAAGACTAAAGAAGACAGACATAGAATCTAGCATATGAGTATGGGCAAGTCTTTTTTTTTTTAGTTTGAACCTCAGCTGTATAAAACAGAAATCATAGTGATTTTGTGGGTTATTATGAGATTGAATAATTGATGTTTGTAAAGTCTAGAAAATGCTAGTTGTTTATCCTTTCTTAGAATATTTTTAAAGTTTAAACAAAGTAATAGATATACACAATTTTAGAAAGCAGACAAAGTAGAAGTGGTATAATAGATAGTAACCTCTACTATATGAGTTATCTAATTGACTGATACTTGTCTTGTCAACTATCTCCCATCTGCCTTCCATCTTCCAGGGATTTGTTGAAATTTCTTTCTTTCTTTTTGAAGGTGAGATAGCAGGATTTATTGAGAGGACATAGAATCTCACAGTGGGAGGGGACCCAAAGGGGTTGCCTGTTGAAATTTCTTAATCATTAAGGGCTCTTGACTTCTGTTCTTTTCCTCTTATGAAGGGTTATAACAGTCTATTCCCTTATTATCATAATGCTTCTCTTGGGGAATATGTGGAAAGAAGAGGGAGATACATGTTTTCTTTGAATGCTCCTCATCCCAGATTTAGTTCAGAAAGTGATGTTTTTTCTTTATTAAAAAAAAAAAAAATACTGGCAGTCTGTGTTCGGTGCCAGGGAAATCATGGTGTCTCTGCATCTTTGGAGCTTAGAGTCCAGAGTGAGGATGTAGATAAACTAACAGTTGGATATGGTACAGTGAGTGGGGTATTAGAGGAGGCCACTAGGATTGTTTTCCTAGGTTAAGTCAAGTGGTTACAGAACTGGAAGTAGCATAAGAACACCTACATTTATTACTGTGAGTACTCAAAATTCCTTTTCGTTGGCTTCCTTGCTGCCTAAACTTTCCTCCTACCACTGTAACATATCTACCATTGTGGCCCAGGTTTCTAAATAGCTATTTGTTCAGAACAATGGATGCCTGCTTCTGGAGTTTGACTTTTCTCTTACTTATGCTCCCATCGTGTTCTAGCCTCTCAGAGCTGGGTTAATAACTGGACCACTTTCCTTTTATGTTTCTGTCTCTTGTTTCTCAGAGCATATAAAGTTTTGGGGCTCATTTCATACTTGAAGTGTATAATTTATTGTTTTGTTCTGGCTCTTGTTCTGCCTCACCTCTTCAGGTCATTTGGCCTTGAACCCTCTGCTGTCATAATTTTTAACACTGACCTAATCAGTCGCAAGTATTTCAGATCCAAGACTTGTGCTAAGCATTTGAATACAGCCAGGAGATTCAGAGAGCAGGTGAGGCTAAGTAGCTACCCAGTCCCCAACCAGCAATTTCTTTGTGGTGATTAAGCAATAGGTCAGCTGAGGATTTTCACTTCCCTTCATGGACCTTATACTAAGACCACTAATTCTGGAACTATTGAGAAATAATGGGATCCCTCTGATGGGGCCCTTTTGTTGGGTGATGCCATAGCAATATTTCTTTCCTAAAAGTATTCTTTACTGTTAATCTCAATGTGGCAGAACAAGCCTTATCAGTAGGGCAGTCACTAGAAGTACAGTAAGTCCCCTAATATGAACAAGTTCTGTTCTGAAAGCAACATTCATAAGTTCAGTTTGTTCATAAGTCCAACAAAGTTAGCCTAGGTACCCAACTAACACAGTCTGTGCTATAGTACTGTACTATAATAGGTTGATAATACTTTTTGTACAAATAATACATAAAAAACAAACAAAAAAAGAAAATGTTTTTAATCTTGTAGTACAGCACATAACAATGTATGCCAGACACGTGAACTAACTTATGTGATCAGATGTGTGAACACAGTTCACATCTTGAAAGTTTGCAACTTGAAAGTTCATATATAGGAGACTTACTGTAGTTCTCATATAAAATATTAAACAGGTCTTAATTGTTAGAGCTTTAATTGTGATCATCATTTCAAAGATGATTTCCCCCAACTCCCAAAGTGTATGCTCTTTTTTTTTTTTTTTAGCATTGACTTTATTTTATTTTTGAGAAAGCAGGATTTATTGAGAGGACAAAAAAGCTCCTACAGCAGGAGGGGCCCGAAGGGGTTGCCCCAAAGTGTATACTCTTAATGTCAGCTAGAAATTTTCAGTCTGACAAACATCTCAGGTAATTGCAAGTAATCCTTAGATTACAGTGAAAGACTCTGATATGGAATATATAGTACAATCTGAGGATTATCTCCACTTAGATCTTAAGAGAAAATGTCTGGTCCTGAATGGTAAGGTCCCATGGACTAGTTGGAATAGCAAGGGTGTAGAATCAGACTGAATTAGGTTTAAAACCTCCTTTCTCAATTACAAGCTGTATGACTGTGGCAAGTTAAGGAATCTCTCTGAATACTCAACTGTAATGTGTGAATAATAATAATATCCGTTTCTTACGGTTGTTGTGAGGATAAAGTGAAATACATGACACGTAGGTGATCAGTGGATATTTATAAACCATTTCATATCCTGACTTAGCTGTAAAAGAAAGCATTTAGCTAAGGTTCTTCCAGCTCTAATAATTCCTGATTCTCTGGTTTTATTTGTATAAATATAAAATTAATAAAATGTATATTTTAAAGATAACTATACAACTGCAAGTTTTTAGTTATCATGAATTACTGCTTACAAAATGCGCTTTGCTAGGTATGTACATTTAGAGGACCAGTGGAGAAGGCATTGGACTAGATAGTGCTTGTAGTTCTCTTATTTAAGTTTGCTTAATTATTTCAGTCTTCCCAGACTCTCCTGGGGCTTATGAAGCTGAATCACCATCCCCGCCTCCTCCTGAGTCTCCACCTTTCGAACCAGTGCCAAAGACTGAGCCTGAACCTCCTTCCATCAAGGTAAAACTTCACTGGGATGCTTGCATTTCCATGTGTCCTTTATTGCCCAAGGACCTACAGCTACTTTTACTAGTTCACTTGCTATATACTTCACAGATGCCAATAGATGGCTCTTGTCTCATTCTGCTCTCCTAAAGTTGTACAGATTGGGCATCCCCTCCTTTCTCACCTGCAGGGAGATTTTGCTGCAGGGCCTAGTCTTGGGAAGGTTACAGAGATGGATCCTGGGAGCTGTTTTGTTTTCATGACCTTCAGCATCTCTGCTGTGCTGTACAACTCCTACTGGAATTGTGCAAAAAGAGGTCCTGTCTGCAAAGTGTGAAAGATAGAGGGGAACAAACAACACCCTGTACATTTGTTGCTCTTCAGAAGCTCTTCTGGCAAAGGGCTGGATGAGAAAAACTGGCAACCAATGGGGAAATAGAGTTTTCAGTGATCTACATCTATTAGTGTAGATAATGAAGAGTTGAGAAAATGGGTGCTGGCAATTGTTTTTTCTTGGTGGCTATTAGTTTTCTTTAATTCATTGTATTGAGACTGTCATTTAAATCTTACATTGATTTCCTCATTAGCTAAAGAGAAAATGGGATGAAAGAGACCAGTGGGGATAAAAGGAATTTGGTATTAGTTATATCTGTTTGAGACCAAATTAGATGCACATAATGTTGAGATGTCAAGGCTGCCATAACAAGTATCTACAGCAAGGGCATATGCCATAGAAACCCTTGGTCTAGTTTAAAGGCTGTCCTTGTCTTCTTAATAATAATATCTGCCCCAGTCTTCCACAGTATATTGCAGTGGTCTGCTTTCCTTGTCTTTCTTCTCCACTAAGGTCCTTATCCTTTTTCTCTTTTTAACCATGGTGCTTACTCTACCTAACAAAAGTTTAACTGAATTATCACAGTTCTTTCCTTGGCATGCCTCCTTTCTTCTCATAAACACCAAAATGTCAACAAACCTTTGCATACAATGAGCATAACTGGTCTGTGTGGTTGAGTTGTTCCCCTGAAAGTAAAGTGTAGAGTTCCTCTGTCAACCTTTTTATCTACTGGGATATTGGAGAGTGATTGTTACAGATTTTAAAGCTTTTGTTGTTTTTCTCTATAGCATAATCAGTCAGCTTAACATTGTATCCTCTGATCTTCTGCTGATCTTTTAGAGCTCAAGTGGAGAAAACAAAAGAAAACGAAAGCGTGTACTGAAATCTAAAACTTTTGTGGATAACGAAGGCTGCATAGGTAAGACAGATTTTTGGCTTCAAATTCAGAGACAGAATCTCTTATTACCATAGAAAGAGGCACCATAATCCCTTTTGGAGCAGTTATCTCAAATAACCTTTGCACTCTGATGTCCTCTCTCAGGGGACATGAAGAGATTGCTGGTGATTGTACAGGACAAACTTATGCAAGTGCAAATATTTCAAAAATGTAAGTTTCCTTGAAGTTTTCCATTCAAATTGCATGAAAAAGCAAACAGAAAGATAGAATATATACTGAGATACATGTAAAAATAAATCAGCTGGTGTTAGGTAGAAGGAAAATGTATGAAGTGTTTCCACAATGGTGCACACACCTCTTTGTAACAGAAGATAGCAATACAGAGCGTTTGTATAAAAAAGACAGCTGTGGGTATACCCTTTGTATCATATGGCATAACTTGAAAAGATAAATAATTTATTGTAGCCTTAAAAGAAAGAGACAGGGCAACCCTCTCGGGTTCTATCCCATTGTGCGAGCTTTTCTGTCCTCAATAAATCCTACTTTCTTAAAAAAAAAAAAAAAAAAAAAAAGAGACATTCGAAGTTGAAGGCAGAGCGTATTGAAGTATCAAGCAGCACAGATCGAATATATCTATCTGCACTAAGTCAGAAAAGTAAAATTGGAAAAGTAATATTCTTAGGATAAATTTCGTCTCATATTTGCAATGTAATTTAGAATCATTTCAGGCTTTTTGACAAATATAGTATTTCTACCACATAATATCATTGAGGTA